>PVKS010005330.1:0-85857 GCA_004027875.1 Aplodontia rufa | reverse complement strand
CAATCAAAAGAGTCAAGAGGTTTCCTACAGAAATGGAGAGTATCATGGACTATGATTCCTCAGACAAGGGTCTCATATCCAGAATCTATAAAATCCTCAAAAATGTCAGCTACAAAATCACCAACAGCCCAATTGATAAATGGGCCAAAGAGCTAAACAGAGACTTCTCACCAGAGGACATTGATCAAGCCAATGAATAAAATCTTCAATTTTTAATAATTAATAATTCCTTAATGGGGTAATGGTTCAAAATCCAGATTTCAGGTTGATTCCTGGGCCTAAGTCTCTGTTCCGCCACTTTCATGCCTTGTGAGCTTTAACAAAAAGTTTAATCTTCCTTATTAATGCTAAATTGTCAGTCATCAAACTATCCATCTTACAGTGCTGTTGCCAGAACTGAATAAGTTAATTCTATGAATTACTTTAAACAGTAGCTGTTATTAAGTGACATGAAAGTACTTGCAATTATTATCTTTTGTAGAACTTTAAAAATCCCTTTCACATGTGAATAAGACAGAAGAATGTGTTACAGAGATGCCGATTACACAAATCATGAAATTAAGTGAAGTAATTTGTTCAAAAATCACAGAGTTGAAATTCAGTTCCCAGCCTTGAGTTATTCATGACTGACTTTTCTACCTGGCAGTATTTGATGATGCTTTAAGAAAATACCAGACACTTTATATAATGAGACTCATAGGTCAGATTTTCTTTTTCAATTAATCACTCACTCTACTGAATGACAACCATTTAAGAAGAATAAATAAGGTGGTTTATATCCAGGACTATCAATCTGCTGCTGTCATACAGAAAAGACTGATATAAAATTCTAGGTCTACAGCATTTCCCCTTTCAAAATCCATTGTGAATTTCCCTTTTATTAGGCCATTTTAAATTATAGAGAATTCTGAGCCAGACATTAGTTTTAAAATTTGCAATATACATTCTTAAGAAGCATTCTGTTTAAATTTCTAGCTTGAATTCTATCTATGTATATAAAGTATGATTTTTATTACTTTATTATTTGTTAAATGTAAAGTTTGCATTGCTAGTCTCCTGTGTGTGTGTGTGTGTGTGTGTGTGTTTCCCTCTGTGTTTTTGGTTGGCAATTCAGGGCAAAGTTTATAGAGGTTAGTTTGTGTTCGAAAGCCACTTGTCTTAAATTAAAAGACTTGGGCTAGAGAGTTGGCTCAGCAGTCACAGCACTTGCCTGGCATGTGCAAGGACATGGGTTCACAACCCCAGTACCATGTACACAACA
The DNA here is from genome assembly GCA_004027875.1 of Aplodontia rufa. Classification (NCBI taxonomy): domain Eukaryota; kingdom Metazoa; phylum Chordata; class Mammalia; order Rodentia; family Aplodontiidae; genus Aplodontia; species Aplodontia rufa. Next base: position 84,596 of record PVKS010005330.1, on the reverse strand, counting down.
AAGTGTTGGAGCAACAACTCTCTCTCTCTCTCTCTCACCATCCTTCTCTCTTAAAAAAATAAAAAAAAATAAAAGGCTTTCATTTTGTGTTTTCTTTTTTTTTTTAAGAAAAAGAGGGAGAGAGTTATATATAGAAAGAAAGATAAAATGAGATTTTTTTATTTTTTTTTTCATCTGGCCTTTGTTTCTCCATTACTTAGTTGTGCATGTGGCATTGGGGCTCAAACCCAGATCCTTGCACATGCCAAGAAAGTGCTCCAACTGTTAAGTCACCACTCCAGCCCTATTATTTGTTTTAACCAATATGTTTTGTTACTGTGTGTTCATAAGTGTTATATTTGAGCAATTTTTTAAAATACAGAAATATTTATATTACAAAATAAGGTAAGTACCGAATGTTATAATGAATTTCATTATAATCCAAGTGTAATAAAAAATGAAAGACATGTTAATTTAGCAAAAATGTTATAACAGAAAGCATATAATATAGTGATTTTAGTCTTTTGTCATTGAAAATTAGAGAAACTCTCATATAACCACAAATTAAGGTTTGGTCTAACTGAGAGCCAATCTTTTCTTTGTGAGGTTTGTATTATTAAATCTTTCACAGATCCTACTGCAAGAAGGTAGAACTTAAGTATATGAGCTGGAATGGCTGTTTCTTGGTGTCCAGGCACCAGATCCCCTGATTTTAATTGCTCAGATATAAGACTTTAAATATAACAACCTCAATGATTGTATGTCAGTGTCTATATATTGCTTTAATCTTTGCTTATTCCTTAACTTGCTTAACCTACACACACACAAAAAAAATAATCATGCAATAAGTAAAAACAGTACTGTCTGATCTAAACAATGGTTTTAACCCTTCCGTGCTTAATTAACTTAGCTTAATGCTATCATTGATTTTTAACTAACAATAATTATCAAGTAGCTTTCTATTGGAAAAAAATGGGGCCACCAATAAATGATGTTTGTCTTTATTGCAAGTATTCAATAAACATTTCTTGACTAAAAACATAAAGATATTTGCCAAGAATGATTGGCACCATTGAAATTCCAATAATCAAAAGCAGTAACATATACTTCCTGAGCTTTTGCTTTGAACTGATGTCTCATTAAAATAATTTATAACAAAGAATTGCTTAATTGTGTAGTAGGGCTACATTCAAAATATCCAATTACATTTTCTTCAATTAACTTTTACTAGCTGATGCTTACAAGCAATTTAGTGAAATTAGGTGAAGGTTAAATTACTGTAGTAATCAGAGGTGTATTTAAGTGGTAAAATATAGAGCAAGAACTACTTGTACTCATAAATATGCATATTAACATTGCTGCCCTTAGGATATAACGTTAACCCTCCCCACTTAATGCTGGTAATAAATCTCCACGTGCCACTACTTTACAATGCAGAAGTCCATGATGTATACTCAGTCATTTAAACAAATTAGCTTTCCATAAACAGATTTTTTAAAACTAGGCCCTTTAAAGCTACACTCCATTTATCTATAATATTTTGTAATCTATATTTCTGGCTATAACATTTTTAAAATTTATAGCTAATCTTGCATCTTCTAATGAGTTGTTTCTGTATTTCTAACTAGAAGCTTCTCTGTCAAAAATGTCCTACACTGTTTACTAAACTGAATTAATCTGTTTGTTCCCAGTGTAATTCACTCTGCAAATGGATTCTTGATGTACATAGAGAGTGTTGTCATCTTCTCAAATACAAAATTTACTCATCTTCACACCCTCATTACCTTAGTTATTCCCTAAAATCTGTTTTCTTTAAACAGAAGAATTTTTTTCTCCATTTCATCTTTTAATGCCTTAGCAAAAGCACGGTGACATTTGTTTGTTTCTAAATTACTCTTTATTAGAAACAATTTCAGAAATAATTCAGTAAAATGTTCTTTTCAGAAAAGTTAAAAATACAGATAGATCAAAAAAAATACTTTTTAATCACATAACTTGGAATTGCTATTTAAATTCTTCATGTACAAACTCTCTTATATCACTCATAAACACATTTAACAGCGTAGTCTAAAAGTTTAGTTTTTCCAGTTTTACTTCATTTGTACCAGTTTTTTTTCTTTCTATATACAATTCTTTTAATCTATCTAAAAGATCGTTCTGGAAGTAAGTGTGTTTGTTTCTTTTTTTTTTTTTTTTGTAAATAGTGTACAGGAAGGCCATATTTTCATTCTGATAATCTCTGCCTCTTAATTTGTGTGTTTAGACTATTTACATTTAATGTAATTATTTATATATATTGCTTTAAATAAACCATGCCACTTTTGTTTTCTGTTTGTAATCTCTGTTGCTCTTTTAAAGTTATTTGAATGCTTCCATTCAGCATTTTATCTATTGTAATTTTGACTATATTTTTGTAGTCTTTATTGTTTGCTGCGTTTGCTTTAGAGATTATAAAATACACATTAATCATTTTAAAGTCAACTAAAAATCAATATTTTACACTTTAATGATAATGTAGGAACCTTACAGTCATTTGAGAATCTGATGCTGTAATTGCCTTATATGTTAAATCTATGTACAACTAAACTCCAGAAGAACTAATAATTATTGCTTACAGTGATAAGATTAAAATTTAGAAACCTAAGGAGTGAAGAACATTTTTTTGTTGCTCTTCTCTCTTTCCTGGTGTCATTGTCCTTTATCCTGAAGAATAACCTGGGAAAAAAAATCTACTGTCTGTAAATTGTTTTCTTTAATCTGAGAATATCAACAGGACATGGTGGCATATGCCTATAATGCCAATGACTCAGAAACTCATGTAGGAGGAGGATTGCAAGTTTGAGACCAGCTTGGGAAATTTAGTAAAATCCTGTGTCAAAATTAAAAAAGAGAGAGAGAGTGAGAGAGAAGAAAAAACAAAAAGTACTGCGGTTGTACTTCAATGGTACAGCACTCCTGCGTTCCACATAGAAGGTAATATGGGACTTTCAGATGATTTATCTCCTATGATGGTTTCTCAAAGTATTTGGTAAGGTTATTAGGATCACATTAATACATGCAATGTCTTGAGTTCACATACTTTATAGTTCGGATTTCTAAACTATTCCCTTTCTGTAATCTCTGTGTTACCTCAGTTTCCCTGGGGCTACCTCTTTGGCATTTCAGACAGATACTTGTGCATAAGTTCTAGAAGGAAATATAGAGAGAAATAGGGGATAACAGGAAGTTGAACCAAGTATTTAGGAACTGCAGCAAAATTTAATAGAAATAAGTTCTCCCTTTCCATATTTGAATCTGTTGGCTTCTCTTTCTTGGAGGCTACCCCCATATGGTGAGATTGTTAGGGTTGGGACATGAGAAAACAATGAAAATTAACAAGAAAGAAACAGAAAGGAATAAAGGAAGAAAATAAAGAAACCAGGTTTCTGTACTTTCTCCTTAGTTGGGAATTTTTTTTTTCCAACACTTCAGCCAAAACTAGAGGGCTTTGATGAGAGATATCTCTATATCTGCTTGTCCGTACTCTCTTTTGGCTTTTTTATTTCAGCCTGGGGTGGGATGGGAGGAAAAAGGAAAAAAAAATAAATGAAAGTAAACTAATAGCTAGTTTTCTAGTACCTATAAATCTTGCATATAAAATTGGAGAGGATTCGAGAGAGAGAAAGTTTGAATTTCCGGTTACTCTGTAGTCCAGGATTCAAGCAGCAGGAGTACTTCCTCTCATTGAGGCTGGTGGTAGGGGGAATTCACTGAAATTTAATATTGAACAATCAGAGTCTCTTAGAGACTTAGAAATTTGAGTACATTGTACAAAGAAAAAGAAAGTACTTTGGACCCATGGTAGTTGCAGCAGTGGCACTGATTCACCCCAGAGAGGAGGACAACACAAAAAAAGAGAAAAACACAATGAAATATTTGGCACAGAAAACTACAGAACAGAAAAGAAACTTGTGATTAACTGATCCAGAGGCTGCACCGTGAACTGATGTTTTAGAAGTGCTGTTTGTTTCTCAGCTGGCAAATAGAGCTGAGGAGGGGAGTCTTGTTGAGGAGGCCAGGCTGCAGACTGCTTCTACGGAAGCCCAGTAGATTATAGCAACTACTGCCATAGAGTCCAGGAAGTGCCCACCGTGTGGCCTGGAAGTGTACTTAACAGAACACGATTGAAACAGGCACAGAGATGATATGCAGGGGAATTCAAGTCAAAGACATAGAGCAGAGTGCAACTCACTTTTTCTCTGAGTCTGACAGCAAACATAACCGAAAAGGGTTGGGAAACCAAGCACGTAGGAATTATTACACTGAACCTAGAAGGTCATGTTCAGGCTTAGCAGAGTATGAGAGACCTGTGGAGGATTGGCTTTCTTGCCCTGATAAGAGCTATGGGGAGGCTCCTGAGATCCAGTTACCCAACAGAGATTCTCATCTATCTGTACCTAGAGTGTCAATGTAATCTCTCCAGAGAAGATACCACCCTACAAAGTTCTGAAGGCCAGAATAAAGCTCAGTCACAGCCACAGGAACTGCCCACTTAGAACTCTGCAGCAGCCTCACTGTGTGGGTGCGTTAGTCTGGTCTCTCTGCACAAAACTCCAATCAACATTTCTCCTCATTCCATCTTAACTCAACCGGCTGAACTATTTCAATCAACTTCAATTTTAGGCTTCTCTAGCTGGCAATTTAGTGAGGAACACAAAACATGGAAGTCTTTAACAACCCCCAAGCCTTGTTAAGTCTAAGGGGTACATAGCACAAGAGGAAATGAAAAGAAAACCAGTTGGGTGTAGACAGGGAATGTTCATCCTTCTTGACAATTTTGACCACCTCAGTAGAGACAGTTCTTTCATTATTTATTAAGAATATTTTATTCACTTTTATTTATGTTCTTGCTATTCTAATTGGTTCATAGATACATAATCATGTTTGCTTTTTCTCATTTTAACTTTTTAAAATCATTTTTTCATCTTATCTTTCAGTGTTAGAAAGCTATGTTTATCAGTATGTTAGATGGCTAAGCTAATAATAACCTCAATATGTATGAATTTTTACACAAACAGGGGAAACCTTGCCTACGATAGGTGGAGACATAGGGATGGGAACAAGGAAGGGGGAGGGATTAGAAGTATATCTAGGTGACTGGAGGGAGTGAGTATGGGGGAATCAACTCAGAAGGAGATTTCCGACCTCCACCAGAAGTCCATTTAACACAGGGGTTCATTTGGGGGAAACAGAACCATAGAGAACCCAATGGAGGAAAACATGGACTACCTTAGCTAACTATGTGAACATACAATTGTTCTTGATTGTTTGATAATGATTCCCCCTCAATTCTAAGTCCATATTCAACTAATAAAAAATAAAAAGAAATAAGAAATAAATTTAAAAAAGAAAGGGTTGCTTATGTTCATTGTATTTTAATTTGGTTTTATGTTTCTCTTATTTCTCTTCTTCTCATTTCTTCTCCCACTAACAGCCAAATATTCTTATTTTATTTCTCTCTACTTACTTTGTTTTTGCTATTTATTATTTCTCCTTCTTTTTTATAGCCATGATGTGCTAGATAGATTTTGAACATTCTAAACTTTGCTTCATCTTCCTATCACATTTCCTTTTTTTAATGTACTGACCTTTTACCATCATTTTAGAAATATTTGGTTTATAACTCCTGTCCCCACCACTCACATCACTGCAGTTATTGGTACTATGGCTGGCATAGTTGACACCTGCTATTTACTTTAATACCAGATCAAGTTCCAAACTACTTACTATTTTTGCTGTTGGCAATTGCTGACACCACCAATCCTATTTGTATGATATTAATGTTGTATATATCATAGTAGGCAGTGTACTTTTATTTTAATGCTCTGGATTGTTTGCTTCTGTTGTTGTCATTGTATGTTTCCTCCTTTTTCTGAGCTACTGGGAATTGAAAGAAATGAAAGAGAATTTTTTTATTGATTAGATTTTTTTAATTTTTTTTTATTTTTGAACAACCATACAAGTTTTTAACAAAATAATATAAAATATGTATGAAAGATAATTTTTAAAAAGGGAAGGGAGACATCAAATTATCACAGCTTGCAGATGACACAATCCTATACTTAGAAAAGCCAAAAAAACTCTTCCAGAAGACTGCCAGAACTAAAAAATATTTCAGCAAAGAAACAGGATACAAAATCAACATACAAAAATCAATAGCTTTGCTATATACCAACAAATAATCTGCTAATTAAAGAAATCAGGAAAATAATATTTGAATGTAACATTAGAATTAAAAAATGCTAACACCTAGGAATAAATCTAGCCAAGGAGGTGATAGACCTCTAAAGAAAACTATAGAGAACTAAAGAAAGAGATTGAAGAACAAGAAGATTGAAAAGCTTCTCATGTTCATGGATAAGCAGATTTAATACTGTTAAAATGCCCAAATTACTTAAAGTAATATACAGATTCAATGCAAGGCCTGTCAAAATATTGATGGCATTTTCACAGAATTAAAGAAAATAGTCCTAAAAGTCATCTGAAATAGTAAAAGACTCGGAATAATCAAGCAATTATAAACCCACAAAGTAATGCTTCTGGCATCACAATATCTGACTTCAAATTATACTACAGAGTATTGAAGAAAAGCAAAATAAGCCAAACTCAGAAAGTCAGTGATCATATTTTTTTCTTTCATATGTGAAATCCAGAGAGGAAAAAGGAGAATGATGGGGTCTGTCTCATGAAAATGATGGAAGATCAGCAGAGAAGAGAAAAGGTTCCAGGGAGAGAGAGTACAAGCAGAAAAGGGGAAATGCTGTGGGAGCATATTGGACAAATTGTACCTTTGGGTGCATATACAAATATGTAACAACGAATTCCATCATTATGTATGACTATAATGCACCAACAAAAGTAAGGAAAAAAAAGAATGTCCTCAAATTACTCTCCCATTCATTCTGATAGATTTTCTATTTGTGACAGGTTAAAGAGCACTTATTTATTGAAAACCTGACCTTTCCATGTAATTCCCCCTCCAGAATTTATATCAACCTTGTTTTTCAAGTCTCTGCCTAAAAGTCAGCTCCTTGAAAATGGCATTCTAACCACCTCAACAAAGAGATCCTTAGCTCCCTACTAGTTATCTGATCAGACTACTTACCTTCCACTCATCTTGGGGTTTTTTATTTTCTGGATAAAATTTAGTGCACTAGGGTGCAAGTTGTTGAATAAATTAGTGTAATTTGAAATAAAATAGTATGTCCATCTTACCTGTTTTTCAATAAAAACTTATATATGATCAACAGAATGAGCCTGATAAATAATTTCAAATCATTTCCAATATTAGTACACAAAACTCATTGACTATTTCAGTATAAAGAACTGAAGTATTATAAACAATATATTAAATGTAATATGAACTTAATTTTAAATATAATTTGATTATCAGTTAATTATGAGCACTTGTTTTAGTCCGTTGTGAATTGTTCAAATATTCCCAGCTTTTTTTTAATAATGACATTTTCATTCTCTCTTTCTTACCACTCTGTTTTTCTGGCTAAGATTAGCATTCTCTTCGTCAGTAGTGCTCTAATATACTATGATAGAGAGGAGCTTTTTATTCAGCCACCTTTAACATAAGGAGACACTTGATTGTGTCATACACTCATTCCCAATACCATATATATTGCTATTACAGATATATCACACCAGGTCCTCTTCTTGGTGAAGTAAAAGCTTATTATTAGCTCATCCAAAATGTTTGTCAACTCTTTTTATAATAACTTATTTCTAATTTTCTTCTAGACATCATGCAAATAGATTTAAATTCCTAACACATAGGCAACCAGGACTGCTAGTGAGGTTCAAATCCTAGTAGAGACCAACTCAAGCTAAAGCCATTCCTCTCATCCCTTCTTCACTCCAGATCTTTCCCCCAGTACATGCCAATTTTTTTATCCAAACATTTAATATGATATCTAGACATTAGAAAATGGATTTTAGTTATAATCTCATTAAAATCAACTTATCCACCTTGATTATTCTCAAGGTTTATGAATAACTAGAGAAAATACATTAACAACTAAATGATCTATACATTTTTGCTTATGTAGTTTAGAATAAACTCCTTCAAAGAATATTCCAAGAGAAATGAACTTCACATAATTTACTTACACACAATTTACGTGGAAATGTTTTAGAAGTTTGAAAGACACATGGATGCAATGAGCTATTAATTCTGCACATTCCTACATGCTTTTGTGACACTGAAATCAAACAGAAAAGTATAGAAGGAACATTCTAGATGTAATGGAGGTCTTACCATCATAAAATTAAGGCTTGAAAATGAGATCCTGTATTTATACTGGTGCTCTATAAAGAATGAAGAATTGCCTGAAAAAAAAAATTCAAAGAATACAGCACATTTTATTTTTCAAAAATGGAAGGTTGTCATCACCTCTAAATCAATAACCAAGAAGTTAATTGATATTTATGATAATAAATGAAGTTAACAAGGGCAACACTGAACAAAACTAAAAGAAAACCTAAGCATGATATAGGATTAGGTCTTGTCAAACTGTTCTTCTTTTATTAATAAAATTACATGTTGCTGTTTTAATACACAAAATAAATATTTTTTCAGACAACAGCAAAGAATTAGACAAGGTCTCCCCTTGTATCCATATTTAAAAGCAGAGGGTTTCCCGTGAATTTTCTGGTCCTTGAGGTGTCTTGATGGTGGCAGTTGCACAACATCAACTAACTGTCCCTGTCCACTTTCTCCAAGTGGGTTCTCTGTTTTTTGGCTTCTTCTCATAAAAAGGTGCAGTGCGTGGCTGCAGAGACTTCACTCTTTTCTGCAGAATGTTTCTTTTTGGTTCTCAAACTTCCCATTTCAGTCCAAGCATTCTTCAAAACTCTATGGAGAAAGCTGTCCCTGTTTCCAGACCATCAAGTGTTAAAACTTTTACTTCATTTCCTGACCAAAAAAACAAAACAAAACACAAAGAAAACAACAACAAAAAAGTCTCACCGGTTTCTCTATACCCAGGAGAGTTAACCAAATTAACAGCTTGCAACAAGAATGGGTAAATTCCTTCTGTGAACAAAGGGCCATAAACCAGGAGCCCATTTCCCAAGGCTGCTTTCCACTGAGAAATTTTAGTCCTATTCTTTGATGCTTTCATAGCTCTCTCAAACCCAGAGAGTCAACGGTCAAATGTTTTCTCTCATTTGTGGAAGATAGAGCTAAACCCAGACTTGGGTGAAAAGGTAGTGAAACATGTATTTGACTCACCAAGGGCATAATCTAGGGGAACCATAGACTTGTTGAGGGGAGGGAATAAGCAGGAAGGATGGGAGAGGGAGAGAAGATAAAGATCTAGGGAGACAATTAACAATGTAACATACTCTTTACCTCCTCAAGAAGTCAAATAGTACTTAGGCAGTCATTTAAGTAAGGAAAATTCAGTTATATATATATATATATATACTTTTTTTTATCTGTTCTAGGGGCATAATATAGAAGAATCAAGAGGCTGGAATGTGGGTGATGTGGGGGTAACTATGATTTAGGACCAAATACATATCATATTTTTACTTTATATGCATTTATGATTATACAACTCCAAACTGTGATTTTTGTAATTACTGTGGAAATTTTAAATAATTACAGTTGTCAGCAATGACCTTCCATATTTCATTACATCATTGCTAGGAAAGGATTTTGGAGTTCATTTTTAATGATGCAGAAAATAATGCAACTGATAAAGTTGAAATGAGTATCACTTCTATTTGACAATAATAACTGAAACAAGTTGACAAGTGAAATATAATATATGCAGATACACGTTTTACAATTAAACTCTAAATTCACCAATTTATTTCTAGCAAAACAACATTATTCATCACAGTAAAAAGCAAAATTATTCTGAATTGAGCTTAATTTGATAAAACACAATTTCTTGTATCCAAAAGATAATGTATGATATGCATTTATATAAATAGGAGAATAAGCAATGACATTGAAAAATAAATACAAGGGCTGGAGAGTTGGCTCAGCAATAGAGAGCTTGCCTGGCATGTGCAAAGACCTGGGTTCAAACCCAGCGCATACAGAATTGAGTGGAGGAAAAATAAAAACAGATGAAAAAATAAATAAAATTAATTACCTCTCTTTCTCTCTGTCTTCAAAAAAGTAAAAATAAATAAATATGATATATATATACATAATATTATGAGTGCATATTATGTGTATATATATATATTAATGTATATATTTTGAAAAGCTCATTCTTTTCCCTTAGTTTTACTCTATTTTTGAATACTTTGCAATGCTGTATTTTTCAGTTTTCTTTTTTTTTACTTAGTAAAGATTGTATGAATATATATGCATATTTATAAATTATTTGTATAATTTCCCTATGGAATAATATTAATCACATGTGAGGATGTTTAGTGATTCACTCTTTCTTCTACATTGCACCTATAATTGTGTGTAGTAAACAGTAATGGAGAAGTGAGAAAACTAGCATTTACTAAGAGTCTACTATTTCTCACTTACTGGACATTTTATGGAATGACACTTTTTATAATGATTCTAAAAGATGGTTTTCATTTGTATTTGATGTATTTGGAAACTAATGTTGAGATAATTTGGGTAATTATGCTCAAACTAGCTACTACAGTTAATAACTGTTTGAAACTCAGTATGGTTGATTCTAAAATCTTTCCTTTACCCTGTGTTCTATGCTGTTCAAAGAGTAAATAGTCTACGTATGTTTGTAGAAGAATAAAGAATAAATAAATGGACAGAAAAAGTATTGATTCTCTATTATGAAGTTTAGGATCTTCTAAGACCTTTTAATATTTATTTCTCTTTTTTAATTCTTACTTCATTCTGAGGCAGTATTTTCACTGTAGTGTAGATGAAGAGACAGAGATTCAGGGAGACCATTAGTTGTCTATTTAGAGAAGGCAGTTAGACAGACACAGACAGAAGGGGCACCCCTTTCAATTTAACAGTTATACCTCTTATGTCCTTGTGGTCTTAACCTATAGATTTGACTTCCCATTACAAGGAAAATAAAAGAACAAACCATCTTCTTCTAACTGAGAAAATATCAGGCATGTACAGTGCCTGACAAATTGTGTCCCCAAATGTCTAGGGTTCATTACAGTATCATTTACATTGTGGTTTTGACCCCTTTGTGGCCTCCCTTAGCTTGTTGTACACAGGTGCCTGCATATTGGGCATGAAGTTGCAAAACTTGTGCATGTCAATCAAATTACTTAGAAGTAAAAGGAGGAGCTTCATCCACATCCTACTTGGCATAAGAGCAGTTAAAGACCCAGGCAGTGGAGCTCATCATCTTTTGGTGCAGCTTGTTCCTCATTCTTTGGGGTGTATTTTGTGCCCTGCCTTCTTGCCTCACTAATAAACCCAAACCACTACTTCTTAAACTGCTTGTGTTGAGTCTGAAACCCTCCACTGAAATCTTTCTTTCCAGCAGACAAGAACCTGGGACTACCATCCACCCCGTAACACCATCCTGCCAGTAACAATAGGATGGCTGGTATACAGTTTGGAAGCCTTCTTGTCTGAGCCACTTGAAGACAGTGCAAATCACCCTTCTAAATGTAACACAACATATCTCACTAATTTGTAGTAAATTTTAGAAGGTCTTCAATACTATATAATGCTACTTTTCCCTTCAGTATTGAAGCAAGCCATCTACTAAGTCCCTCTTTTAATCAGTGTCAAATTCCACTGCAAATTATTTTTCTTCTTGATCAATTTCCCTAGAAAATGTCTCTTTATAGAAAAATACAATCATTGGATAATTTCTTTAAGTTATCACACATTATGAACTAGTGTAGCTGCTTTTCAAAATTCCTCTACTTCCATTTTTTTAATTATGTAACTAATTCTAAAGCTAGATTCGTTAAGATAGCAAAAACAGCAAGGTTGCAAATGCTGCTTCATCTTATCTTTTAGTCTTCCTAATTTCGTCTTAATCTTCGGGCATTTAATTGTTTATTTACTACTTATTTTTCAGCATTGGGAATTGAACCCATAGAGTTACATCCCTAGCTCTTTCTTATTTTTTATTTTGAGACAAGCTTCCCACGTAGCTAAAAGTAGCTGGAATTACAAGTGTCCACCACTGTGACCAGTAAGGCCTCAATTTAAATATAATTTCCTCAAAAATAATTTCCCTGGTGTGGTTCTTTACATTACATTATATCCCATATTATACATGTAACTATGTGCTAAAATGTATCTAATTAATAGGTAATGCCTTTTACCTCCAATGGACATAAGATCTTGAGATCTGGAAGTATCTGCTTTATTTACTGTCCTATCTCAAGCGCCTTGTTTAATTGTTGCTGTATAAAAATGTTTTCATTTTAATTAGTTGACATACTGCATAAAGATTGTAATCCCTAGTAGAGGTGTCTTTACATTCAAGGCATTTGATTTAAATATCTGCTTCAATGATGCTCTTGAATTTTTGCATACAAGACCAGACTATAATGTCTTTCTATATTTTATAGTCAGCAAGTAGTTGTAAAAAACTTGAATGAATGCAAATTAACATTTGACTAATTTTGTCCAGTTGTAGAGCACATATGCTTATTTACAGAAACATTCTGCCCTTGAGCTTTTCTTTCCATTTCTCCAGGTTTTAAATAAACATACATCATGATAAAATATACACTATGAGCATGGTAAATTGCCAGTGGTCAGGTACCGTAGTATATAGAATAATCCATCACTACAGTTAGTTAATCACTCATGTCCATTTATAGATAAATGTATAAATATGTACTTTTTGCTGTCTGCAGTTTCCTCTCAAGTATATGTGGTGCTGCTTCTTGGTGTAATTTCAAAACCAAATGAAAATCACTTATTTAATCACACTACCAATCAAAGTGAAGACACAGCTTTTTCCCCTTAAAATATGGCAGACAGTAAAATTTTGACCCTATACTTTGAAATGAAGCAAGACATTAAGTCCATCTTGTTATTTTATAGAAATGCTATTCCAATTTTGTGCAGTTTTTGCCTACTATTATTGGTGTCATGATGAACAAATCAAAAATTTCCTGTTAGCATCCCTTCATCACAGAGCTTTCAAGCACACCAATCTGTGAATGTGGTGAATTATAGTATGCAGTAATTATTTCCTTATTAATTTATTTCACACAGATTGTATATATGCATATATATATATTATAAATATTTCTTACTATGTTATAGGTATAATTCTATTTGCTATGGTTACTAAGGCAAATGAGGCAGTTCAAAACTTAGGAAACCCATAGTCCCATACAGGCAGAGGTCGCTACAAAAATTGCAGAGTACAGAGAAAAACAAAGCAGACAAAGCAGAAAAGACTTATTTAGAAAACAGTGGGGAGAAAGATGCCAGTATGCATCATAAAATACGGAACTTTCTCTTTTTTTATTTTTTTACAAAACTCTTTTTATTTTTTATGCTTTGCAGCCTCTCTGTTGATCTGTGATGGATTTTTATTTGCTATTTAAAGTAGTACTTTCTTGGCTGTGGTTTTAGTGCTCACCCACTGGCTCACCAACCCAACCCCAGATAGGTTACACTAGAGATCTCACACACTATTAAGCGTGCATTTGATACTGGACTGAGTATGATGAAGAGGTGAACTAGCTGCCGACAGACGCAATAAATGTATAGCCCAGGATCCAGGTGGAAATAGGCCCCACACTGAGATACCATGGAGCATTCACTTGCATCTGTGCAAACCCTCATTTGGAGCACGAGATTGTAGGTGTCACCAGCTGGGGTAGGGGATGGAGTGGTGCTGAAGTCTTGAGATGGCAGACAAGTTAGCGACCTATCCAGGGGAGGTAAGAGATAATTGAGGTGAGATTCCTATGAGTCAAATCTCTAATCCTCTTTGCCATCTCTGTCTCTCTCACCCTTTCCTTGTTCAATTGGACTCCATTTACAATGCATGAATTCAAGTATATTTATTAAAAGCTTCAATAGAGTGATTCCTGGAGCCTGAGCATAGGCCTTTTGAGAGGAAAGCCCTATATGACTTCAAGAAACACCAGCCTTTGAAGCTGGTCTGGTAAGCAGGAGAGACCACTGTGGATACTCAGGGACAGGATGCCCTGCAGACCAGGAAGAGTAACAGCATCTCTTTTTGAGTGGTGTGTGTGTGTGTGTGTGTGTGGTCAGGTGAGCAGTCAGATGAAGCTTCCTAAGAGGTGAATGGTAAAAATATGAGTGGACCAACTCAAAAGACAAAAGAAAAGTATGCCAAACAGAAAGAAAAAAAATCAGGAGAAACACACGTTCAATAAATGTTTATGCTGTTAACTGAAAACAGCTTAATGTTCTGGATCTTATAAATTAAGTCAGGAAGATACAAAATATAAGGGGGCAGAACAAAATGGATCAATAATGGGCTTTGAATATCTTACTGAGGAGCTTAGGCATAATCCTACAGAAAACCAGGAGTCATAAAAGTTTACTAAATATGAGTGTGTCACGGGCTGAAAGGATAAACTGCATTCCTTCTTTCTATCGGCCTTCCTGTCTTTCTAAACTTCTACTTAGTCATCTGAATACTTTGACCAAATGAGTTCATAAAAATGAAAATGATAAAATACTAATTATTATTGAATTATTATTCTGTGCCATGCACTATGGTACTTCATAAAATTTATTTCCTTAAACCTTATCAGTTATGTACAGGAAACAAATTTAGAGAAGCTTGTAACAGGCTTAACTAGTGCCTCAGGTGGGACTTGGACAGTCTTCCTTGAGAACACTTGCTCTTAAACTTCTATTAGGGCATCAGAGGAGAGGAGCACATTGTTAGCCTGCTTTTGTCAAAACAAATCTTAAAATCAATTATTCCTCATATGTGCTTCAGCAGTATGTATCATGCCTATAAGTTTCCAAAAGTCCCCCAAAATTAAAATGATCCTTTGTTCTGAGTGTCTTTTGTGCATACTTCTGTTGGGAATGAGAAAGCTGGACAGAATCTATTGGGATGTGATGATTTTTGAGTCATGGAAATCTGTCTTTCAATTATAAAGCAATAATAGAAGACTTTTTGATCTTGAAAATTTCACTAATAAGCTCAGAACACTTTGTCCTTATCTATGAAATAGTGTCATGAATATATCATAATAAAAATCAATATATATGCATATATACACACACATATATATATAAATCACATGTATATACACACAAATGTATGAGTATTTTTTTTGGTACCAAGAATTGAACCCAGGAGTGCTTTACCACTGAGACATATCCCCTGCCTTTTTGTTTTTTATTTTGAGACAAGATTTCTCTAAGTTGCTTATGGCCTCTCTAAGTTTCTAAAGCTGGCTTTGAACTTCCAATTATCTTGCATCAACTCCCTGAGCTACTGGAATTACAGGTGTGCTACAACATGCCTGACATGAATAAATGCAGTTTAAAAAACTTAACTACTTTTAGAATTTAGTTTATAAATTATCACATTAAGAGATAAATGTGAAAATCAGGTTAACCAGAATTGCAAATAATGTATAATCTTAATATAGGCAGAAAGTACAAAGAAAAATTTTGGAGACATTAGGGGAAAAGAAAGCAATTAGCAGAGTTATCTGGCTCTTGTCTCTGGGAATATAGAATCTAGTAAACATATCCCCAAACTTTAACAACATGAATCTACTATTTTAATTTTGAGATATAGACACTGCCTACTAGTGTTATCTTTTTTCTGAAAAAGATAAAGAGAGAATGGTATTTTTATTTTTTTAAATTTAGTTTTGTTTTTCTTACACTTAGTTGTATATGTGGTGCTGGGGTTTAAACCTGGGTCCTCATACATGCCAGGCAAGCCCTCTACCACATAGCCAACTCTTCAGCTCCACTAGTGTTATCTTAATTACAGTATTTTACTTTTTCAATGCATTAAAATGATCAATGGATTATATAATAATATCAAAAATTAGTAGTATATGGGGCTGAAGTGGTGAGTCAGTGATTATAGTGCTTGCCTGGCATGCACAACAACATGGTTCAAACCCCAGCACTGAGTATACAATGGAGTGTGGGAGCAGCAAAGGCCGCACGAAAAACTAAATAAATTTATTCTCCCTTCCTCTATCTCAATGCCCCTCTTGCTCTAAAAATAAGAAGAAAAGAAAGAAAGAAGAAAAAGAAAGAAAGAAAAATTAGTACTATATAATTTTTTCTTAGTAGTGTATATTTTTTCTCTCTTGTAAACAATTCTTAATATTCTGTAATATTAACAAGGATGGATGGGAAACATAAAGAACATGTTGCAAATAATAGAACTAAACAATTTTCCTAGTGTTAACTCTATGGCAATCATTGGGAGAGAATGAAATTCTGCAGTGGCAATGCATGGTTGTGATTTTTTTTTTGAACACACATTTCGTATCTGTGGAACTCATAACCAGGAGAGATTGTGCATGTCAAGGATCCTGCAGCTAGTTAATTTAAAATGCATTATTTATAGAAACCTGATCAATTTTTACTCATGGAAAATGCCGTAACTGCTATTCTTAGCATCCCTGATTCTAATGCTTGGTAAAGAATGGAAGCAGACTATACAAAATGAGTAAGACTAAATGCATCAAATATAGTCCTATCTGTAATTCAGCATTTTCAATAATAGAATCCAAACAGCAGTTCCCTCTCTCCTGTTCCTTGTGACTGTCTTTGTCTAAGGAGAACACTACATGAAAACTAAAGAAGGAGTAGATTAGAAAAGTTATTCTGGTTTTATAGATTTTATTTAAGAAGACAGGTAAAAAATATTCACTAATATTAAGCAACCTGAGGAAGAACATTTCTATCCAAGTTAATATGTCAGCAAAATGTTTATCATATAAGCCCAGTGGAGAAAACACTGCATTCAGAGACATGATTTTTGAAATGTGACTTCTTCCATTCAGGTCCACTCATACATTCAAATTCATTTAGACAGGAAATCTAAAGAATGTTATTGCTAAAGAAATTCAGAATGTGTAGTGCAAATGATGGAATAATACACAGAGCTCCCTCCAGTCTTAGAAAGAGCTGTAGAACAGAGATGTTGCCTGCTCTAGTGTTATAGTTAATCGAATCACTCACCTCATTCTGCCTGTCTTTCCCATGTGTAAAATGAAGGGGTAGTTTCTATGATTTCATTTATCTATTAATGCTATTAATATTTATCATTCATTGCAACTTATATGCTAACTGGGTTCAAGATCATTTTGTTCACTTGAGATCAAGGTATGATTAACTTAAATATAACCTCATTCTCTCTGGAATTCCAGAATTGCCTCTAAAAATTTTGAAATGCCCAAAACGAGTTCACCTCTTGTTTTGAGGAAAAAAAACCCCAAACAAAACAACATCACACACATACCTCACCCCAAGACGTGAGTTCATTCATTGGAGGTCATTGAAGATTTGGAAAAAGATGGAAAGGTGACTGTGGTATCATAGCAATGGAAATAGTTCCAAATGAAATATTAACAATCCTGCTCCATGAAGAGACCTTGTCCACTAAGGGCTTTCAGCATCCACTTTCATTTCTGTGGCCTGAAACTCACTGTATTCCCTTATGCTTCTTTTCGCTCCTTCAACATTTTTCTTTATCTCTCATTTTCTCTTGCTTTACTTGATTCCTGCTCACATTCATGCCATGATCCATGATCTGCCTTTCTTACCTTTACTCCACAACAGAAACTTGCTGCTGGAATTAAATGCTCACATTTCTACTCCTAGTACTTAAATGACAAGTGCTTTGCTGGGATTTGGGACAAATAAGCTTTTTCAAGGTAGAAATAATTAATTTTTGGAAGAGCAAGGAACAAGTAGATATATGATTAACTACTCTTTACTCTTTACTCTTCTTTACTCTGGGAAGGAGTGTAAAGGTTGGTAAATGTACTTCAAAGTTTTGTAAAAGTTTTGAAGTTTGATAAGACTTTGTAAAAGTTTTTCTTTCTTGGGAAACATCACTTTAGAATGTGTCTTATCGGAAAATATGCACACTTAGAAGAAAATTAGTAAAACTGCTGAATACTCTTGGTAATGAATGTGATTGACACCTGAAGATTTCAAGATGCTTGCAATGCTACGGACATATTCCTAACTTCAATGTTGCCTAAATGACATACCTGTTAGAAATACACATGTTGTTGTACGTGAGCAATTTAAAATTCCACTTTGTTCCTTTTTATTCCTTTTACATTAACTATGCAGTTGTTTCCTAAGCATTTCAGATGTACACTGATGTAGAGAGAAAGGTACTTGTTAAGATGGAGGGGACTAAACTCTAGCCACCAAAGCAATCAATAGTTGTGAAGTCAATGGTAGACTCCAAAGTTATCTATGTGATACAGACTGTGAGTGCCTGAGTCAATAGTAGATAAAAGCAGAAAGATAAAACAGTGTTCATCCTTTCTTCTTTCAGCCTAGAAGGCTTATTCTTTTAAGATGGTAAAACTTGAGATTGTCACATGGAATTCAGACATCAATACAATAGCCTAACAGTTACAGAAAATAGTACTTATCAAGCTTTATGTTGGTTTTCAGACTTTCCTTTTGAGTTATCCATTTTAATTTGTTTCTTATTTTCAAAAAAATTAAAGGGTTTGAGAGGCAACACTTGAATCTTAGCAAGATGTCACTTTTGGTTAGAAAGAATTTCAAACAAATGATTATATGTTGTGTAAATGGTAAGATAAATCATGCAGACATTGTGGAAATAAATATGGATTATGCAAAATAATAATAATAATAATAATTAATAATAATAATTTAAAAGGCTTTCAACTATAAAAGACCTTCAAATGTCTGGGAGATATTTTTATGACATATTTCCTCTCTTCTATTTTTTCAACATGGGAGAATATAATGAGTCTTCCCTATAAGGTTTACTGGTGATTGAAGAAGAGAAAAATGCTTTGTACAAAGAAATGTTAAATGTTATTTGATTATTAACTATTTATTTCTTCCTTTATCCCTCATTCATTTATTTTCCTCATTGAACTTGGGCTTTCCATTTGCTTCTTGATGAAATTTTGCAAAGTTAAGCCAAATTTAATACAGTCCTCTATTGTAATTGTAATTGAAAATAATTTTAAAAAAAGACTTTTGGAAAATTAGCTAGAGAAGGGATTAACTGTACTCCTTGGTCTTCATGATGCTATAGGCTACCACCAAAATTATTAGATTAATGTTACTACATAATGGTCATTATAGAGATGAGTTAGAAAGCTCTGGTGCTTTTTCATGGAATCTTCCTCTCCCACGTGCTGCTTAATTATTTTTTTAAAGAGAGAGGGACAGTGAGAAAAAGAGAGAGAGAGATCAAGAATCAATTTTTATTTAGTTTTTCACAAGGCTTTCATTGTTCTGACACTCCATTGTGTATGTGGTACTAGGGTTTGAACCTGTGTACAGGCAAACACCCTGATCACTGAATCACTGCTCCAACTCTCATTATGCTTGTATTTGTAACTAAAAATAGTTTCATAGATCAGGGACCACTACTCTTGTTGAATAACTAATAAGCAGAGAGTGTTTGATTGGAAGCTATTTCCCTGAAATTAATACATATTGAATAACTATCTTATTTAATATTTGTCTAGTTGACACTGAATTTTTTCTTATTTCTAAGATGATGATTTCCATTTTTACAAAAGATTTTTATTCCCAAATACTTTGATATATCTAACTTTCCAAATAAAGAATTTTGGAATCTTACTTTTTGTTTTAATTATTTTTAAAGTTTTCCAGAAAACCAGAAGCATTACACTTTAAAACATTAACAAATAATTCAAACTTTGCATATATTGATAATGTGGGAAAACATATGAATATTATTTGCACATCTCAAACAATTTGAAGGATTCAAAGACATATCTAAAGTAAGATTTGGCAGGGGCTAGGGCATTGCTCAGACTGAATAATACACTGGAATATTCCAAAGGTCTAACTTCCCCTTGATATTGTCATTACTAATTTCTTAATTTGCAACTAAACCAAAGAGTTGGTCTCTTAGAGGTGTAATTTAGTCAGCCATAGGATTCTTTATAACTCAACTTATTCTTAACAACAGCATCTATTTTTCATAGGAACTAATATTGTTCTTCATAATTGGTGCAGAGAAACTTACTAAAGGAGTATCTGCAAAGGGACTCAGGAAGAAAATGACTTCATGGACTGCAGACAAGCAGGCGTGCACATATGTTCCCCTCCATTTCTGTGGACATATTAAACATGAAAAAAATAATTGAAGTATCCATTGCTAGTTTATGTAAATTTTAAAAGAAGTTTTCATCATTAAGTCAAAATTTTGGACATTGTAAAGCTATTTTACATTTATTCAAAAATTTCCCAAACAAAATATACCATTTATCATTGTCACAAACTACACAGAAAAACCTGTTTCTCTTTCCTTTGGTAATCCATTTGCTACGATTTATTTTTTCCAGTTTGATGACTGATTAAAATGGAGGCTTAGAGTTTAACTTTGCTTTGTATCCATCACTATCGGTAATAAAACCAGGTTTATATGTGATCTGACTAGGCAGATAATATCATTTGGATCTATTGAATGTATAGTTAAGCACCAGTGATTTTACTTTATTATTTTATTTATCTATTCATTCAATAAGAATGTATTAAATGTTTAGTATAATCCACACAGGGCCCTCTTGGTTGGATTTACAATACAGAACCACCAGGCTAAAAAAAAAAAAAAAATCCAAGCCCTCAGGAAACAGGTATATTTTTTTTTTTTTAAGAAAGAGGGAGAGGGGGGCTGGAGTGGTTGCTCAGTGGTTATGGTACTTGGCTGGAATGCATGAGGACCCAGGTTCAAACCCTGGCACCATAAACACAACAGTATCAAAGCAACAAAATTCATACAAAAAACAACTAATAAGAATTGATTCTCTCTCTCTATCACTGCCCCTCTCTAGAAAAAGAAAGGGGAAGAGAGTGAGGGAAAAAGAAAATCAATTTTATTTTTCCGACTAGCCTTTGTTTCTGTGACACTTAGTTGTGTGTGTGGTACTGGGTTTTGAACTCAGGTCATTCCAGGCAAGTGCTCCAAACATTGAGCGACCACTTCAGTCCCCTCAGGAAGCTTTTATTCCTAAAAGTAAACAAAAACAAAGCTATGTTGGAAAATAAAAAATGCTAAGAAATTAAGATAAAAGGAATGTGGGTAGGACAATGGCAGGTGTTATACTTTTCAAGGGAGAAGGCAGAAAGTAAATAATTGCTGAGTTAATGACTCACATAGGGGAGGAACCAGCCTCACAGGCACATACCTGGTGTTCCTGCCTGAGTCACTCAATTGCTTAGAGAGTTTAAGCACCAGCATAAGAGGTGAAAGTAAAGAGAGTGGCAAAAGAAGGGAAGAGTAATAGGAATCCATATCATACTGGGGAGGTGGTACCGGATGTCCATCTTAGATGAAAAGCAGAAAGAGAAGTATTTGCTATGGAAATTTTCTTAACTGCAATAAAACCGACTGAAAGTATTTCTACTTTTAATTGTTGCCATGAACCTGACAGTTATACACAATGTTGCTGATAAAGCATTCACCCTAGGACAGATCATTTTTGTTATTCCTGCTTGGTTATGAACTTGGTGAGACATGTTTCATTTCTTTGATGCTAATTTTAAGTGGAATTGCTTTCTTAACTTTCCACATACAAAAGTAACTGATTTTGCTTGTTAGTTTTGTTTCTTTCAACTTTGCTGAATCTGTTTATTACCTCCAATATTTTTAATTTTTCTTTTTTTAAAGTTGTAAAATGTTTAGGTTCTTTTTTTAACAAATAACATTATGTCTGTGAATAAAGATAAATTTATATCTTCCTTTCTTATTTAGATGTCTTTCATTAGTTTTTCCTGCCTAATTCTCTTGCTAGAATTTCCAGTTCCATGCTAACTAAAAGTGGTTAAAAGCATTCATCATTTTCTTATTCATGATCTTACAGAAAACAAATTTTACTCTTTCCCCATTAATATGTATGATGTTACCTGAGTTTTCATATATGACCTTTACCATGTTGTTGAAAAGTCCTTCTATTCCTGATTTATTGAGTATGTTTACTGTGAAAGGTTTTTAAATTTTGTCAATTTTTTTTTCTTTTGACATCAGTCAAGATTATTCCTTTCTATTAATGTGGAGCATTATACTAAGTGACTTTCACATGTTGACCTACCTTTGCATCCCAGTAATAAACCCCACTTGGTCATGTCATATTATAGTTCTAATGTGCTGTTGAATTCTGTTTGGTAGTGTTCTATTGGGGCATATTAGGCTTAAAGCATTTTAGACAAAGGGGATAAGAAGGGAAGGCTTGGGAAAGACTACACAGTCTGTGAACGGGGACATCCAAACAATGCTTGTCAGTCAATTACAGTGATGGACAAATTGAAAAGGAAATAAAAGCTGAATATCATAAGTAATTTCACTTTCAGGGAGCTAAGAGGAGAAACTGAGGATATAGTCAAGTATTATAACTAGAGGGTAGAGTATTAGAATATTCAAGGGATATAAATCCAAGGTCAATTTATGATTTGTATATTAAATTTCATCAAATATCCAAAATACATATTTTTCATAGTCTAACATCTTTAAAATTAGAATGCATTCTACATTATGTGGTGTCTCATACATCCATTGGTTGCAGTTTTTTTTCTCAGAGAAGTACTTTAGACAATAGTATGTGTTACAGTTAATGAACTTTCAGATATGAAGATATAAGGCAAATGTTGAAAGTCATGAAACTGGATAAGGTCACTAAGGTAATGAGTGGAGTCTTAAAAAAGAAGTCAAAGTTTAAACTCTGGGTACATGTATATTAAGAGAGAAGAAACTAAAGATGAACAAAGAAAAGAGCACTGAGGGAGAACACCAACAAAGAGAATACAACATCCTGGAAGACAAGAAATAATGTCTTGAGAAAAGGGCATCACTAACAGGGCCAAATCCTGCTGATAGGTCATCTATAGTGAGAAGTGGGGATGAGTTACATGGAGGCTATAAGTCATGTTGATTAGAGAAGCATTATTTTTTAACTTTTAATTAATAATGAAAGCATAAATGTTGCACATATTAATGGGATACCATGTATTTTCAATACACATGTACAGAACATAATGTTTCAATCAGGTTAAACACTTATCATCATATATTTTATGGTGGCAAAAAATTTCAAAATCCTCTCGTCTTTCTGAAATACACAGATACAGGACATTATTAACCATGACCCCCCATATGTGTAGTAGTAACCCAGAGTTTCATGTTCATATCTAACTGCAACTTGAAACCCACTGATCAACATTCCCATCCCTCCCTCTCCCATCAAGTGTTCTAGGCCGCTAGTGACCATCAACTTCTTTGATTTCATATATGAGGGAGATCATATGGTTCTTATATTTCTGTTCCTGGTTTATTTCATGTAACTTCATAACCAGTAGTTCTAAACATGATGCATATCACAAGATCTCATTATCCTTTGGTGACTGAATAGCATTCATGTGTATATGTACTCCATTTTCTGTATCCATTCATCAGTTGATGAACACTTAGATTGTTTCCATTTATTGGTTATTGTGACCCATGTTGAAATGGCAATGCAGAACTGTCTTCAACTGATTCTATTTCCTTTGCATATACACCAAGAGGTTGGGACATAGCACAGTGCAAGGCTGCTTTCCTAGCATGTGAAAGGTCCTACATTTAATCCTTAGCACTGAGAAAGAAGAAAGAAGAATGTAAGAAAGAAAGAGAAAGAAGAAAGAAAGAAAAAAAAGAAAGAAAGAAAGGAAAAGAAAGAAGAAAGGAAAGAAAAGAAAAGAAAATTGCTTTATATAAATAGATATGCAGTAGTGCAATTGCTAGATCACATCGTGATTCCCTTTCTAATTAACTGAGAAACATCCATACTTTTTCCATATTGGTTATAGTAATATGCTTTCTCAGAATCAGTGTTCAAGGGTTCTCTTTTCCCCTATCCTGCCTTTTCCCATTTTCTCACTAGTACTTGTTATTTTTTTTTTTTACTTTTATAAAACCATTTTAACTACAGTAAGGAAATATCTCATTTGAGAAATGTCTATTTAGATTCATTGCCCATTTAACCAGGTTATTTATATATTTATTCATTCATTTATTTAGTTATTGTTGACTATATATTCCAGATATTAACCTGTTTTCAGATGTACATATTGCAAATATTTTTCTTCCATTCTCAAAGTTGTCTCTGTACATTCTGTTCAGTGATTCTTTAGTTATCAGGAAGTTTTTTAGTTTTACATATCCCATTTGTCTATTTTTGCTTTTGTTTCCTGTGCTTTGAGGGGTCTTATACAAATATCCTTGTCATTCCAATGTCCTGGAGTGTTTCCTGTGTTTTCTTTTAGTGGCTTTATTCTTTTAGGCTCCAAATTTAACTTTTGAATCCATGTTGAGTTGATCTTTATAATTGGTGGCAGCATGGGTACTAGCTTCATTCTTTGGCATGTGGATATCCAATTTTCCCACTATCAACATAGGTAAACTCTTAACTAGACTAAGAAAAGGAGAAGACTCAAACAAATGAGAGATAAAAAAGGAAACATTATAAGTGACACTATAGAAATACAAACATAAGAAGAGGTTATTATAAACAACAATAATCCAACAAATTTGATGATCTGGAGAAAGTGTTTAGAATAGTACAACTTTGTAGTATTTTGAAATCAGTTAGCATTGCCTTCTGTTTGATCTTTTTCCTCAAAATAACATTGGATATTTGGACATTTTTGTAGTTTCACAAAACTTTAGAATTGTTTATTCTAGCTCTATAAAGAATGCCTATACACATACAACCTAACAAGAAGAAATAGAATATCTCAACAAACCAAGAACAAGTGAGAAGTTTGAATCTGTAATAAAAAGCCTCCCATCAAGGAAAAGCCCATGACCAGATGGCTTCACTGCTGAATCATACCACACCTTTAAGTAAAAACTAATAAAATTTTTAAGTTATTGCAAATAGTATAAGAAAGGAATTGTTCCATACACATTCTATAAGGCCATCATCCTGTTACCAAAATGAGATAAGGGAACAACAAAAACCAAACAAAAAAATACCAAACAAAAACTACAGACCAGGATGTTTGTTGAACAGAAACACATAAATACTTAAATCTTCAACAACTCATTCAAAAGGTTATTTGCCATGGGAAACAAGGATGTTAAAAATTTAAAGCAGAATGAATGACAAAAACCATAGAATTATTTCAATTGATGTAGAAAGGCTTTTGAAGAAATTCAATATTTTTTTCCTAATAAAAATACTGAACAAATTAGGCATGCAAGAAATTAACTGGAACATGATAAAGACCATTTATAATTATCCTGCAGCTAACATTGTATGGAATGGGAAAGCAATGAAAGCTTTCTTTCTAAGATCTAGAACAAGTCTAAGAGGGCCACTTATTTTTGTATTGGGGGTTCAACCCAGGGTGCTTAATCACTAAGCCACATCCCCAGTCTTCTTTTTTATTTTGAGACAGATATCACTAGTTTTCTTAGGACCTAGGGGGCCTACTTTTACATTTTACCATTTTATTCAACATGGTGCTGAAAGTCCTGGTCAAAGTAATTAAACAATAGAAAAAAAAAAAAAAAGAAAGTTGCCACTGTTTGTAGATGGCATGACCTTTATATGAAGAAACCCCCCAAAACTCCACCAAACTCTGTTAATGTTAATGAAATGTATGTAGCAAATTTGAATGATACAAAAATCAATCCTTGCTAAATGTCCATAGTTAATTACCTGAAATAGAAATTAAGAAAGTAATCTCATTTACAATAGCTACAAAATACCTACGAATAAATTTAACCCAAAAGATAGAAGATCTTTATGGTAAAAATTATAATACATTGGCAAAAGAAAGTGAAGAGGACACAAAAATTGAAAAGACATTAAATATACACAAATTGAAAGATTCAATGTAGGCAAAATGTCCATACTAACCAAATCTATTACAGATTCTTGCACTCCCTATCAAGATACCAATGGCATTCTTTACAGAGTCAGAATAAACAATTCTAAAGTTTTGTGAAACTACAAAAATGTCCAAATATCCATTGTCATTTTGAGGAAAAAGATCAAACAGAAGGCAATGCTAACTGACTTCAAAATACTACAAAGTTGTACTATTCTAAACAGCATTGTCCTGACATAAAAAGCAGACAAATAGACCAGAGAAACAGAATAGAGATCATACTAGTAAACTCACACATCTACAACCACTGATTTTCAACATAAGGTACTAAGAACCTGTGTTTGAGAAAGAACAGTCTGATGTTTATATTTCTGTGTGTTACTTATATTTTTTCTTTTTTCGTCTCTCATTTATTTGAGACTTCTTAGTCTAGTTAAAGGTTTACCTATTTTGTTTATCTTTTCAAACACAAGTCTTAGTTTCATTGATTTCTTTTCAGTCTCAATTTCATTTATTTATCGTTTTCATTTATCTTTTTATTAGTTTGACATAGTCTTACATATTGGAGGCAATTTTTACACATTCATGCATACATGAATATTCATCTAGTGAGATAGTAAATTAAGACCAAACCTAGAGCAGGATTTGCCCCTTTCATCCATTCTCCAATTCATGTCTCCTCTGTAATCCCACCATACTGTAGTTTGAAAGTGACATATATATGTATAATAATTGTTGACATTTCTGAGTTTCTCTGCCTGCCTGTGTATAGCTAGGCTTCTAATGGGAGTTGAGTATTCCCCACTGTATTAATAATCCCTCTTGTACCTCCATCCCCCCCTGTCTTATGGCTCCCCCAGCTTATGTGAATTTTCAACTATGGTGAGTTTATTGCTTAAACTCAGCTGACTATCATTCTGTCTTAGGTTTTTCACAAGCTTCCACACATGAGAGAAAACATTTGGCCTTTAAGTCTCTGAGTTTGGGATATTTCACTCAGCATAATTTTTTCCATTCCCATCCACTGGGCTGCAAAAGGCATGATATTGTTCTCACTAAGAGCAAAATCTTTTGAATCTATTCATCCAGTTAGGGGCATCTGTGTTGGTTTCATAGTTTAGCTATTGTACACTGAGTTGCTATAAACATTGAGGTAGCTGTATCACTGTAATAAGCTGATTCTAGCTCTTTTGGGAAAATACCCAGGAGTGGGTTAGCTGGGTCTTAAGGTGGTTCTAGGCCTAGTTTGTTGTTGTTGTTCTTTTTTTGAGGAGTTTCCATATTGCTTTCCAGAATTGCTGTATAAGCTTTCAGTCCCACCAATAGTGTGACAGTGTTCCTTTCTTCCCACAAACCCTATATCATCTGTCATTGTTCATATTCTTCATTTTTGCCACTCTGACAGGATTGAGGTAGAATCTCAGTGAAGTTTTGATTTGCATTTCTCTAATTGCTAGCGATGTAAAGTATTTTCTTATATATTTATGGGCTTTTTGGACATCCTCCATTCAGAAATTTCTGCTTAGCTCCCTAGCCCGTTTATTGATTAGATTCCTTGTAGTTTTGGTGTTCAATTTTTTTAGTTCTTTGCATATTATGGCTATTAGCCAACTGTCTGAGGTGTAGCAGGCAAAGATTTGCAACCATTCTTGGTAGAAAAAAGCTGTGCAGAAGCTTTTCCACTTAATGGCATCCCACTCATTGATTCTTGAGTTATGGGAGTATTGTTGAAGAAGGAAATGCCAACACTGATGTCACAAAATGTCGACACCATTTTTTCTTCTTGCAAGTGTGTAGTTTCTGGTTTAACTCCTAATTCTTTGATCCATTTTGATTTGATTTTTGTCCAAGGTGGAAGATAAGGATCTTATTTCAATTGTCTGCATATAGCTATCCAGTTTGCCCAGCACCATTTTTTAGACAGGCTGTCTTTCCTCCACATTATATTTGTCAAATATAAGATGGTTGAAAACTTATGTATTTGTTTCAGTATCTTTTAATCTATTCCATTGGTCCTCGTGTCTGTTTTGATACTAATACCATACTTTTTAATATAGGATAATTTTTAGGTCAGGTATTTTGATACCTCCTGCTGCTTCTTTCATGCTTAGTAATGTTTAGGATATTCTGGGTTTCCTGCTATTCCAAATGAATTTGAGAATTGCTTTTTCTGTATCCATGAAGAATGTCATTGGTAACTTGATGGGGATTGCATGGAATCTGTACAGGGCTTTTGGCAGAATGGCCATTTTAATTACTTTAATTCTACCTAAACAAGAACATGTAATATTTTTCCATTTTTTTCAGATCTTCTTCAATTTCTTTTTTCAGGATTCAATCATTTTCATTTTAGAGTTCCTTTATATCCTTTGTTAGATTAATGCCCAAATATTTTATTCTTTGTGAGATTATTGTGAATGAGATGGATATACGGATTTCTCCTTCGGCAGAATCACTGCTGGAGTATAGGATAGCTACTGATTTATGATTGTTGATCTTGTAACCAGCCACTTTACTAAATTCATTTTTTGTTTTAGTAGTCTTCTGGTAGAGCTTTATGGGTGTGCTATGTATAAGATCATGTCATCAACCAATAGAGATATGTTGACTTCCTCTTTTCCTATTAGAATTCCTTTGATTTCCTTCTCTTGTCTGATAGCTCTGGCTGGGATTTAAAGACGATATTGATTAAGAGTGGTGAGAGTGGACAGCCTTGTCCTGTGGCCGAATTTAGTGGGAATGATTTCAGTCTTTCACCATTAAGTATGATGTTGGCTATGGGGATGTCGTAAATGGCTGCTACAAAATTAAATTATCTTCTTTTGATCCCTGTCTTCTCCAAAATTTTGAGCATAAATGGGTGTTGAATTTTATTGAAGGCCTGCCTTTTCTGCGTCATATGAGATGATCCTATGGTTTTTGTCATTAATTCTATTTAAGTGATGAATCATATTTATTGATTTGTGTATGTTGAACCAGTCTTGCATTCTTTGAATGACACTCACTTGAACATGATGTATTATCTTCTTGATGTGTTTTTGGATGTGGACTGGTACGATTTTATTAAGAATCTTTGCATTTATGTTCAATGTTCATCAGGGAAATTGACCTGTAGTTTTCTTTTCTACATGTGTCTTTGTTGGGTTTTGGTATCAGGGTTATTTGCCTCATGAAAAGTATTTGGAAGGGTTCTATCTCTTTCAATGTCATGGAATAGCTTACTAAGGAGAGGTGTTAATTCTTCTGTAAAGGTCTGGTAGAATACTACTGAGAATCCATCAGATCCTGGGCTTTTGTTTTCTCCAAGTCCTTTCATTGTTTTTTCAATTTTGCTACCTGAGATTGGTTTATTTAGAGTTTCACTATTTTCTTGTATTAATTTGGGAGTGTCATTGTGACTAGGTATTTGTCCATGTCTTCTGGATTATCAAACTTGGAAGAGTAGTTTTTCAAAATAAGTGCTGACAATCCTCTGGATTTTGGTTGAGTCAGTGGTGATGTCTTTTTTGCTTCTTTGATTTTGTTGATTAGTTTCAATTTGTTCTTCCTGTTGGTGAGTTTGGTAGGGCTCTGTCAGTTTTATTTAATTTTTTAAAGAACACACTTTTTGTTTTGTTGATTCTTTGTATTTTTTCTTTTGTTGTTGTTGTTCTCAATTTCATTGATTTCAGTTCTAATCTTGGTCATTTCCTGCCTACTGTTGAATTTGGAATTGGATTGTTCCTCTTTTTTGTAGGGATTGAGTTAGAGCATAAGTTTGTTTATTTGGTCTCTCTCCTGATTTTTGATGAAGGAACTAAGTGCTATAAATTTACCTATTAAGAATGCTTTTATAGCATCCTAGAGATTTTGAAATGTTGTGTCATCATTCTCATTCATTTCTAAGAATTTCTTGATTTCTGTTCTCATTTTATCTTTGATTCATTCTTCATTTAAGAGGGTATTATTCAATCTCCAAGTATTTGGGTACTTTCTATTGTTTTTTTTTTTCTGTTAATTGCTAAGATCATACTGTTGTGAACTGACAGGATACATGGGATTATATTAACTACTTTGTATTTGCTAAAATATCCTTTGTGGACTAGGATCTGATCTATTTTATAGAAGGATACATGTGCTGCTGAGAAGAAGGTAAACTCAGCCAAGTTGGGATGGAATATACTGTAAATGTCTGATAAGTCCATCTAATTGATAAAATAGTTTAGGTTAGAGATCTTTGTTAATTTTGCACTTTGATGATCAGTTTTTTGTTGATAGTGGTATATTAAAGTCCCCCAGAATTACTGTCTTGAAGTTGATAAGATTAATGTCCTTGAGTACGTTTTCTACATATTTGGATGGGTTGTAATTGGGGGCATAAGTATTATGTCTTCTTGATGTATTTTTCCTTTTACTATGATGTAATGACCTTCTTTATCCCTTCTGACTAATTTTTGGTCAAAATTAACTTTTTGGATATAAAGATTACAACATTGGCTTGTTTTCTTGGCCATAAGCTTGGTAGATTTCCTGCCAAACTTTCACCTTCAATCTTTGTCTATTTTTGACTATGAAGTGTCTCCTGTAAGCAGCATATTGTTGCATTTTGTTTTTTGATCCAGTCTGCTAGTCTGTGCATAATGATTCGGGCACTGAATCCATTCATGCTTAATGTCGGAATAGATATGTGATTCTGGGTCCTTGACATTGAGGCCTTTGCTGTATTTTGCACCTTTTTGAATATTTTTCAATGAATTATGTTTTTATTGACTTTCTTCTGTTTATGGGATTTGGAATTGTTAGCTTTTTCCTCTGAATAAAGTTTGTCTTTGAGTATTTTCTGTAGACCTGGTGCTTTGTTCAAGTATGTTGCTACTTTGTTCTTATCACGAAAGTATTGTAGTTCTCCATCACATTTATTTATTATTGCAAGGTGTAGGATCTTTGGCTGAGAATTATTTTCTTTCAATATTTCAAAAATATCATTCCATGCTCTCCTGGCCTTTATTGTCTGATATGAAAAATCCACAGTAATCCTTACTGGTCTACCTCTGAATGTGATTTGGTGTTTTTCTCCTACTGCTTTCAACATTCTTTCTTTGATTTCTCTATTATTCATTTTGTATATGATGTGTCTTGGTGAGTTTCTCATTTCGTTAGGTCTATTTGGTGTCCTAGGCATCTTGAATTTGAATTTCTGGATCAATTGTGGTATGGGGGAAATTTTCTTAGGCTATCTCATTGAGTCAGTTCTTTATGCAGTTCATTTGTTGCTCTTTGTTCTCCTCTATCCCAGTGACTCTTAGATTTTTCCTTCTCATCTTGTCCCATACTTCTTAGAAGTTCTGATCATGCTCAGTAAGTTTCTTTTCTTGTCTATCCTCCTTGCATTCAACATTGCTCAGCCTGTTTCATTGTCTGATGTTAGTTCTTCAAGAGCTGAAGTTCTATTTTCTACTGAAGTTCTATTTTCTTTGTTTTTAATAATCAAATTGTTGATACAATTGTTGTTTCTAAGTTTTCATTCAGGAAACTATCTGTAGACTCCTTGACTGTGGAGATGTAGAGAATTGCTTCCCTTTGTCTCCATTTTTAGGGTTGGGGCATGGGCCTGTGAGCCCTCTTAGGTTACTTTTCCTTGGAGATGTTGATGAGTTGTCGGGATTTTGTCTCTTTGTAACTTGTGATGAGTGAAATTTGAGAAATTGAGGATAACAGCAGGCTACCCAATCTAGGGTAAATTATTAGCCTTTGCGATTTTTCATATCTCACACAATAAGACGTAAGAGACAATATGAGCAGCCACTGGGTACAATAAACATTGCTAACCTACTTACTTTGTTCCTTCTAAAACTTTTACCCTGTTAACTACCACCTATGTGTGGATCAGTAGGATTAATTACAATCTTTGGTTACAACACTATTAACCATCAGATTTTAACTGGATTAAAAGTAACCAAGCATTACCAAATTGGCTTTCACATCGGATTACTATTCAGGCCCACCATAAGGATGAATAAACATTATGTTCAGTTACTGTAAGAGTATTCTAAATTACCAAAATTTTTTAAAAAAATCAATCAAGCAAACAAAATTTAAAAAAGGAAAGAAAAAAAGAAAAGAGAGACAGAGAGAGAAGTTGGAGGAATGATGTTGGGGGTGGGGGAGAAGCGTGTAAGAAGAATAGAATGGTTATTGCCAGAGAATAGGAAAGATGTGGGTAATGGAGAAGTGAACTCTTAGTGGGTTTTGCAGCCTTGACCTCAGGTACTGTTGCAAGGAGTACTAATATTTACAGTAAAGCAAGTGTTCAAGGGAAAGATAAGAAATAAATAAGTAGAAAGAAGAAACAGGTCCACAGCAACACTTACTACAAACACACACATATCAAAAGAAAAAAGAAAAAATCAAATATGATATATGAACTTGAATCAGACCTGCTGATCACCAGTAAAATCCCACCAATTATCTTGAAATGTTTTTCCAGAGTCTGGTGGCTTGCTAGTTGGGAGGAGTAGGGGAAGGGTTTGCCCTCTGGCAACTGCTTCACTCCCCCATCCAATTATCTCTGATTTGTCTGCCTACAGAAACACTGGCTCCCAGCTCTCCTTTCAGTTCTTCTAGAATTTGCCCTGTGATCCTGCGTAATGAGTATCTGATACAAAGTTCCACCTACCTTGCCTGTATGCTCAAAATGTTTGCAGCCCATGCCACTTAGGGTTGGAAGGAGGAACAATATTATCTCCTCCAGAGCAAAAATGTCATGGTATTATCTTAGTGTAGGCACACAGCACAGGTCCTGTTTACACTCTCCCCCTAAACAACAGAGTGTAGAATCCTGGCAGGATTTGGGGGAGATCTGTCTTAGACTCCCTGCTCTGTTGCCCTGCCTGTTTGTCCCAAAAGCCTGCAGTCTGAAATCCTCCTAGGTGGGAGGGGGAGTCTTCCCCCTCCTCTGCAGCAGAGATGCAGGGAGAATCAGCTACCAGCCCAAGACCGCTTTTCTAGGCACAATCTGTCTCTGCTTGGTTGAACAGGTCAGAGTGAGACAAGCATTGTCTTGCCAGCTACTGTATTGAGGGGCGACCAGTACCAGGCCACCAGATGGTTCTGAACAAGTTCCTCTTTTCCACTTGCTACACCCAAGTATCCAAGTCACTGATATTCCATTGATCTGGGCTGTGTTCCGTGAATCTTTTCCAATACAAGCTTCTTGCTGAAATAAGAGTATTTGTACCTTTCAGATCATGGAGAGAACTAGGATGAAATTTGCTTGCCATCTGCCATTTTCCTGGATTCTCTTTCGTTTATTTTTAAAGGCAATATTATTAAAAATAGTAAAATTGGGATCTTCTAAAAAGAGTAGAATGAAAGAAAGGAGGGAGAATGGATGGAAAATGAAATGAGGAAACAGAAGAACAATAAGGGGGGAGGGATAAGGGTAGGTAATTGGGGGGCTTTTGGGGGTAAATCTAATTTTCAAAATTTATATATATATATTATATGATTTCATTGGAAGCTTTTTTGACTGTTCAACAGGTAAATTTCTTAATAAAATAAAAAAGATAAGAAAACAGCTGAAAAAGAAAGAGGGAGAATATGACTTTGAGAACAGTGGTTGAATATAGTGTAATAAACATTTATTCATACTTTGAGTGGAATAAAAGGGTTTTGGGGAGAAGAGATGCAGCATCAAGCAAATTTGTGGGTGTAGCAGAGGTGAGTAAGGTGACAGGAATACTCACAGCACTGTAGGAAATGCAAGAGTAACGTTGCTTTTAGATAAGCATTTATCACCAGTAGGGAAGTAATGGAAAATATTATTTTAGAAGAGAAGGAACCGTTTCTGATTGCAAATGACTTTGTTGTGTTTAGCTTTGTGGCCAAGAAGAAAGCATTGACTTAGAACCAGAGAATCTTAAGTGAATACTGAGGAGAAAAGCAATTCTTGTGCTTTTGAAAGAACTTTTGAAAGTAACTTTCACTGTTTGAGGTCAAGGAAGCCCATAGATATTGATGTTGCTGTCAGCTGTCTTGCTTCTACAATAGCTAAGGATGGCACAATGAAAGAGAAGGTGACAAGTAAAATTGAACTGCTGAATCAATAAACACTAAAGCCCCCTAAAATGTATATGGTTTCATTAAATAAGCCAATACACAAGAGTCTTTATGGTTTAAGACAGGTCAAAAGGCTTTTCTGTTTCAAGCAATGTGTCACAATACCAATCCTCATTCTTATAAAGGAGAGGATTTATTTCATTTATACTCTTTTCTGATAATATTTTGTTTGGATTATTCTGTTTACATTTTTTATGTCTTTACTGCTGATTGAGCATCATTAATCCAGACATTTTAAACCCACAGTGATACAGAATCAAAAAGGTTTTGTGTTCCAACTCAACTTCGGGGAATATTCCAGATTTAAACCATAACACTGACCATAGCTGTAAAATTTCCCTATATATGTCACATGCTTACTACCTTTCCAATATTTCAAGTGGAGCCTCTTCTTCTGCATTGAGATAATGCTTCTTTTACAGTCCTGGATCATTTGAAACAGATCTAATGGAAAATATTTGACAGAAGTGGTTAGGCATCTTAAATTGATTCTGTCCATATGACCAGAAAGCATCAATATGATGTGTTTTATATTAATTTATAAATGGCATCTAGTGTTATGAGACAACCAGTAAGACCTAAAGAAATTTTTTCCTGAAACTTATTCTAATCTAAAAGTGATTGGTCATTAAAAAATTATATAAGGCTTATTTTCTCATTTTTATAAGTAAGTTGAATATATTACTTATCCAATAGTAAATAATGGAATGGATTTTCCATGATAAAATGATTGTTTGTTTTAACAAATTTTAAACAGTATTTATTTAAATATCATAATCATTTCTGTTTAAAACATGATTTAAATTTCTTAAGTTAGAAATCATTGATCAATAGCACATTATGATTATAATATGGGTATGGCAAATTCACCATCTTTCAGAAATTAGAAACTTGATATCCTCTATATTGGACTTTATGAATGTTCTAATATATTGAATGATTTGCAATATAAAATTAATTGAGGGTATTTTTCTTTCTTATCCAAGGGCTAATAAAACATTTGGTGATGAAAGTTTAGTTTGTAAATATCTGTATCTGTAGACCTGTGAATCAAATAAAAGGCAAGCATTACAAAATATTTTGTTATGAAGGTTAAAATATATCAGAAATGAATGATTGGAAATGTTTGGACTATCCATGGTTTGTGCACAAAAATATGGAGAAATCCTATCTTATATCAGATAATGTCCTATTTCTAAAAGAGCTGTATATAAGTATATATATGTTTTCTATTAAGAAACCCCCCAAAATTTGCCTGATAACACCAAAATTGGTGTTTCATGATTTTGAAAAGTACTTTAATGAGAAAATTTAAGTTTTCATTTCTAATTATCTTTCCATGATAATTTTTAATAATGATGCAGGCCCAACTTTTAAAGGGCATCAGCACAATATAGCTGATACAGCATTATCTTCTTAAATTTTAAAATGAAAAAAATTAAATGCTTAAGACAGAATGTTTTTGAAGCCAATTTCTTTACTTCCTACCTTTGAAATTGGCTCTGAAGCCTACAACTCTGTGACCTGTGGCAATGTATTGACTTCTGTCCGGGCTTCATTGTCCTTATCTTTTTTATTTTTTTAATTTGAGAGAGAGAGAGAGAGAGAGAGAGAAAGTCCATTTCATTTAGTTTTTCATATGGTATTTTTTGCTCCAACATTTCATTGTGTACATGGTTCTTGGGCATGCTAGGTAAACACCACAGCTCCAGGACCCGTTGACCTTATCTTTAACAAGAAGATTGCATTTGTTGTTATGAAGACTAAATGAGAAAATATGGCATACCCACAGGAGTGACATGCACACAATTCATACTCAATAAATAAGTTGCTATTCCTTTTAAAGATAGGAACAGTGAAAGGGACAAAAAGAGAATCAATTTTATTTAATTTTTTATTTTATTTTGTTGCTTTCACACTTAGTTGTGCCTGTGGTGATGAGGTTCAAACCCAGGTTCTCATACACCCCAGGGAAGTGCTGTAACTGCTGACTACTGCTCCGGCCCCAATGGTTGCTGTTTTTATCTCATAGATGCTGCATGCTTTCCATTTTACAAATAAAGTTCCATAAAATTAACTTTTAAAAGTGCCACATCTTATGTGCCCACATAACATTTGCAACAGGACCTGTTTGAACCTCAGAACTTATGGTTGGTTTGCACTGCATTTTACAGGCAGTAACATAACCGTGGACCAACCTCAATGGCAAGAAAAGCTGCGATAAGACAGAGAGGGCAAACACCTGGAAAACCCACATGCTGGGTAATCCTTTTCAGAACAGTCAGTGCGACTATGAGTTGTGTTTAAGCAAAGTCTTAGGTGCACTGGGTATAGTGCTACAGCCAAGAAAAAATCTTTTTCAAAAGAGGATCATTTTGGGCTTATTTGTTGAATTATATTTTAAAATTTGCCATTTGGATTGTTATAGAGTTTTGCTGTTAAAGCTTGGTACAGAGAAATAAATATAGTTTTCTAAGAATATCTTTGAAGGTGACATAATGACAAGGAGGATTTAAACTCCTTTGCTCTAAATTGCAAACACCTACAGCTATTTCATTTAAAAGAAAATAAATGTGTGTGTGTGTGTGTGTGTGTGTAATCAGCCAGTTTTTTCATCAGAAATAAATGCAATACCTGTCAGATAGCATTTAAAGCAGCTGCAGATGTATAAATTAAAAGCTCTGATCTGTTCTTCTGTTTACCTTGTCAATTTCCCAATAGAGCAATCTATTTAGCATTTTCTCTGCCTTACCTTTTTGCATATTAACATAAAGCATGAGAAAAACTCACCTAGACTTCAGGTTCCGCTATGTTTTGAAAGGATAATTGTAGTCCTGTAACATTTTAACTTCAATTTTGATTTATTTATTTTATACCAAATAATGGATAAAAGTTTTGGAAAGAGTTACTTTATTCAGAATTATTATTGAAAATACTGTTTGCTCTATTTTTTTCTGGAATTGAACACAGAGGGGCTTAACCACTGAGTCATATCCCCAGCCCTTTTAAATTTTTGAGACAGGGTCTCACTACTTTGTTTAGGACCTTGCTAATTTGCTGAGGTTGCAACATAAATTA
This sequence comes from Aplodontia rufa, assembly GCA_004027875.1. Taxonomy (NCBI): domain Eukaryota; kingdom Metazoa; phylum Chordata; class Mammalia; order Rodentia; family Aplodontiidae; genus Aplodontia; species Aplodontia rufa. The sequence goes on along the minus strand of PVKS010005330.1, from coordinate 47,425 downwards.
TTATATATTTAAAAGCTAAAATTACAAACTGTTAACTCTCTGGCTTCTTATTTTACCTAAGTTGGTTATTTACCATCACATCTCTTTGTTAATGGGCGCAAACTTTCTTTATCTTTTTGTAGCTAGTCAAGACTAGTTTTATACTTTTTGTTACAGAATCTTCCATCAGCTGTATGTTTGGAAGGTTATATCCTGAATTAATTCATTTTCATATGATTCTTACATCTTAACTGATTCATCTGAAAATGCCATTGACTTGGTCACAGTTAAGGTAGACTCTTGGTACTTTCATAAGATGATAAGAAGAAACCAGTACTTGGGTGAATCGTTAGGAAATCTTTATTCAGAAGGTCTTTAATTAGAAGATTAAAGAAACAATGTGTGTAAAAAGCTCTCTGTCAACTTTCAAGCATTCTTCACATATGAGTTACCATTACTACTGTTATTCTTTTTCATGTACTAGCACCGAATGCCTGCAGCACCATACCATAATTTCCACTGTGTTCTGATCAAATAAAAAAGTGGTAGGGGAATAGCATTGAAAAGAAATAGCAGGCATTTGTAACAAGGCTTCTTCCACCATTCCTTTGAAATATATACTTACACAAGTCATCCAAGTTAATGATTTGTTTCATTTAAATAGAATTTCATCAGTCTGTTCTTTTGCTTTTCTACATCTAAAAGTTTTCCGAAGGGGGAGAAATCAAGCATACCTATGCGGTATTCATATTATTTATCAGCTGAAATCTTACTGTGTGTCAAGTTATTGCCTTTTTATGGATGGGCAAAATAGAAGTCACTACTGAATATAGGTTGAATTTAATTAAAATTCAAGACATTGAAAAACTGAAGTTTGTAAACAATGAAATTATCCTAACAATGGTGGTAATACTAGTAAATAAACAAAACTTATATTGACAATTATATTTAATTGATTTTGCAATATTTAAATAACTTATACATATTTAATCTTGAAAGGAACAGTTTTCAGGCTTTTGTTGCTATTAACACCTAAAAGAGGTAAAATAAGCAATGCCAATAACTGATAAACACTAAAATTAATCTTTAAGCAAAGGTTCATTTCATAATAATGTCATCCTGAAACAAAAAAGAGGCAGTGAAATTTCTTTAAAATACTGAATTTAACTCTCTAGAAAATGCACCTCGTATGTGTTCACATGTCCTGCAATATAGCTCAACAACTAGGATATAAGATTCCTTGACAAAGTTGCTTGTGAGAAATGACTATTTCCATTTCTGTTTTTCTCCTTTTTTCAGGGGTTTATCCTCCCCAAGTAAACTGAGAGTCTGGTTAATGTTTAAAATATCTATAGCTGGCAAAATCCTACTTCCTTAGAAAATAGATAAAGCTGAATTTAAAAAAAATACAATGTACAACTCCAAGTTTAGAAGTGTGTTATCTTTTCAATTATTGTTATTGAAGCAATCATTTCCACTATTACACTCTGAGAGATCAGTAGCATTTATAGCCTGAATGCTACTTTGCAAAATGTTCTACCTCAACCAGGTAGGCAGATATGATAAATAGTTTGCAAATCAGTTTTTCTCCTAACTCAGTGACTTGAGATGATTTGAATTTGCTAAACTGAGTGTCATCATATAGCATTGTATTCTCCAATATGATATTAATTATTTAAAGCTATGTATATTTCCATGTCTGCCTTGTGCATTGTGTGTGTGTGTGTGTGTGTGTGTAATGCTGGTCTGGGAATTGAACTCAGGGCCTCATGAATGCCTGATATGTTCCTTACCACTGAACTACATCCCCAGTTGCAGTTATGTGTGTTTTCTAACTGATACTATTTTCCTAAGACTTGAGTCCTTGCTAAATAGGGGGTGCTCAATACATAATTTTTTTTTTTTAAAGAGAGAGGGACGTGAGAGAGACAGAGAAAGAGAGAAACAACTTTATTTCGTTTTTCACATGGCCTTAGTTGCTCAACACTTAGTTGTGTACGTGGTGCTGGGGTTTGAACCCGGGTCCTTGTGCTTGCCAGGCAAGCGCTGAAACCGCTGAGCCACCGCTCCAGCCCCAATACATAATTTTTTTTACTAAAATACTTACACAAAACTCTGGAAATTTTATAAAATTGATATGACATTATTTCTTGAAATATCAGTCTTTTATTTATTAAATCCAAGTTTTCATCCATATTTTTAAAGAAAACCAGAGGATATTTTGGTTATAATCCTCAGTTACACAAAAAATTCTTTCAAACTACAGGTAATCGGTTAGTCACTAACATTTCCTAATCATCTTGGCATCCCTCTCTTAAGTAGGAAAATCAAAAGGCAAAGGATTTTAAGTATGGCAAGACATATTCCTCAATGAGCTTACTGTTTCACAGACTGAGGGTCACCCACATCAGAGTCTTCCTCCTCAAATCACTGGCATTCTGATAGGGCAGTGACAGTGAGCTAAAGCTAGAGGTATAGATCTTTCTCTGGGGGAATTTGTTTGACCAGAGTATACAAGTCATGATTGAATAAAAATTTGATTTCAGAGGATTATGGTATATTTTTCTGCTAAGAACACCAACCTCATCATGAGGACTCCATACTCATGACCTCATCTAACACTAATGACCTCCCAATGTCCCCTGTTCCAAGTACCATCATGTTAGGAACTCAGTGGAAGTAAATTTTGGGGAGACACAGTCATTTTATAACAAACATTTCAGTTGATAGAGAATATTCCAAATTGGCTCATTATTTTTGAAGTCATTACAGAAAACGCTAGGTGGTAAGGAAGTATGTGTACTATTTTATTCAGAATCTAAAAAGAACAGTTCAAATTACTTTGAATTACATATACCAAAATAAAGCTTTTTTCCTTTTATGAAATGAAATTAGCTACTATCTTGGAGAGAGTGTGCTTCTTAAATCCAGCAAAACATAATGATGAACACATCTGTAGTCAGACAAATTGAATTATGTTAATGTGGTCTAGAAAGAGGAAATTATACCAGAAGAACTTAATGTTTCAAAAGGCAGGATCCTGGAACAGTATTTGTAAGAATTGGAGGCTCTTGGAATAGAGTTAATCACAGATCATCAGAATATAAAATAGAGAAGTTTTCAAGAATTGTTCAATTTCGTATTTTATACCTTGGCACATTTAATTAACTGCCAGAGATTATTCATATATATATATATATATATATAGAACTTTAATAATATATTTTTATACCTGTAGGATATTCCCCTATGTTACTATACTATTGTTAATTGAAATACAAAAGTAAGCTTGACAATTTCATCTCCCAAATAAAATATCATAAAATATCTGTAAGGCATTAACTGTAATGATAATTTCCACTGTACTTTAAACAATGGAAATTTCCACTCCTCATGAGTTATATATTCCAAAAGAGGAGTAGGGAGAGCAATGACAAAAAACTTCATAGATTTACTTATTATGCTGTTTTGAGACCATATGTATTCAAACTTTTCTGAAAATGAACAAATGTTAGTGCCTTTAATGAAAGAATAGTGTCAGTAATAAATGTAAAAGGAAGCCATTAGGGGCTGGAGCGGTGGCTCAGCGGTTTCGGAGCTTGCCTTGTAAGCTTGAGGACCCGGGTTCAAACCCCAGCACCACGTACACAACTGAGTGTTGGAGCAACTAAGGCCATGTGAAAAACTAAATAAAGTTGTTTCTCTCTTTCTCTCTCTCTCTCACTGTCCCTCTTTCTAAAAAAAAAAAAAAAAAAAAAAAGGAAGCCATTAAAATTAAGACCTACAGAGACACAAGAGGAAGTGACTTCATTCCATAGATGCTTCATTGAATTTGTAAGAAATCTTGTTATGCAAAGGAAGTAATAGTTAGTAACTAAATGCTGAATTGCCTTTCTTGATTGGAAGTAACATCTTGAAACCAAAATATTTGAACATCAGGTCAAAAAAGAAGTAGTGTACATTTTATCCTTCTTATTCAGTTTATGTTTCTCCAATTTTGTTCAATTGTGGGCAATATTTCTTAACTCAGATATATGCTATCATTTCATCATGTCTATTTTGGAGATCTAGTTTACATTGACTAGTGCCACTTGAACATCTAGAGTCATACTAAAATTTTAAAACTGTATTTTTCTTGAAATATGCAAACATACTGGTTTCTAATAGGAAGGATTTGAAACCTTCCGAATTTCAATGAGAGTACATCAAAGAATTGTTAATGTCATTGTTTGTTTTAAAGATAGAGTTACTAGACTTCTGCTTCCATCTATAAGGGACTAACTAAAATGATAATTTCCGTTACACTCTAAACAGTAGAAAAAATGGGACAAGTTAATAATTGGAAAAAATGAAAATAGAAAAAGATGAGAGATTATGGGGAAAAAGTTCAGAGATATTGAAAATAGAATTTTGAACTATTCAAAATGATGCAAATGTTTTAGAAAAGAAATGAAAATAGTCTTGGTAATGTGTAGAAATATATATCAAGTGATCTAATTTTTGTATAATTTGAATCCAGAAAACACAGGGTGAATCCAAACAAAATCAACCCAAAACAATGACTAAAATATCCTGCAACTTTTACAACTATAACCCAGAGTTTGAAGATGCTCAACAAAGCATATATAGGATAAATAAACACCAGATTGCAAATGCTCAGGTATATTATCAGATTGTAAGTAGGTAGTATAAAGAGAAAGATCATAAAGTAGCCTAAGAAAAACAATGCAGAAAAAAGAAATATTGACAGACTTCTATGGAAATGTATATTAGCAAGAAAACAATGGAATGACATCTTTAAAATACTAAAATAAAGAAGGAAGAAAATAAATTTCACCCTTGGATATCCCTTGGATATACACAGAAAAGATGTCTTTCAAATATTGTTTTAACAAGCCTTAATATTAAAACTTTTAAGAAACACTGTCTTCCATAACAAGATTCCCATAGTGCAAGCATTAAAGCCAAGAATAAATGAATGGGATGGGATGCCATTAAACTAAAATGCTTCTGCACAGCTAAAGATTGAGTCAAGAGTGTCAAGAGAGAACTTATAGAATAGGAGAAAATCTTTGCCTGCTACACCTCGGATAGAGGGATAATATCCAGAATATACAAAGAACTCAAAAAAGCTGAACATCAAAACCACAAAGAATCCAATAAATAAATGGGCTAGGGAGCTTAACAGAAATTTCTCAATGGAGGAAGTCCAAAAGGCCCATAAATATGTGAGAAAGTGCTCTACATTACTAGCAATCAGAGAACTGCAAATCAAAACTTCACTGAGATTTCTCCTTACTCCTGTCAGAGTGACAGTAATGAAGAATATAAAAATGACAGATGCTGGAGGGGCTGTGGTAACAGAGGAACACTGTCACATTATTGGTGGGACTGTAAACTGGTACAGCCACTCTGGAAAGCAGTGGAAACTCCTCAGAAAACTAGGGCTGGAACCAACCTAAGTGCCCCTCACTGGATGAGTGGATTCAAAAACTGTGGTACATATGGAATTCTACTCGGCTATTAGAGATAACGATATCATGGCATTTGCTGCCAAATGGATGGAGATGGAAAAATTATGGTGAGTGAAATATCCCAAACTCAGAGACTCAAGGGCTGAATATTTTCTTTCATATGTGGAAGCTAGAATACAATTGGAAACAGACTGATAGTTGGCTAAGATAATTTACCTCAGCATGGGTAAATTTTTACACAAGCAAGGGGGACCTTGCCTATGATGCTTGGGGATGAAGTGAGGGAAGCAGGGAGTGGAAGAGGGACATTAAGACACCTGGAGGGAAGGAATATGGGGATTATCAACCTTCAACTTCCATGAGAAGCCCAACAAACACAGGGATAAAGTAGGGGGAAACGTGGGTTTGGGGAGGAACCCCCAAAAAAGGGGGAGACCATGGAACGGCATCAGCCTCGGCTTGCCCTGTCATTACGCATGTGTTCATGATTGTATGGCACTGATTCCCTTCTAAATGTAAGATTATCTTGAACAAATAAAAAAAAAGCTGCAAGAATGCATTAACCACAAACTTTCCTTGGTGTTAAAGAAGTTCTACAGAAATAAGAAAAAGAACAGATGGAAATCTGGACCACAAATGATAGAAAATCATCAGGAACAGTAATCATTTAATTAAGTACTCACATATTTTCTACTATTTTTTAAACCTCTTAATAGAGAAATGGCTATAACACATGTAGAACTAAGGTATACAACACAAGTAAGACAAAGGGCAAAAGCAGAAATGGACAATGAGGTAATGAGGTTCTTACTCTGTATGAAGATTAATATTATGATATTCAAAGATAAATTATGGGAAATTAAACATGCATGATGTAAACCTAGAATGACCAATGAAAATAATAAAATGAAATGTTTCTGAGCAAACATTAGTGGTAATAAAATAGACTAAAAGGAGGCAAGAAAATAAAGAATGGTAAAACAAAGAACAAATAGAATAAATAAAACAACATGATGGTAGTTTTCAAAGCATCTATGTAGATAAATAATTAAATATTAATAATCTAAACAAACAATTTAGCGTTAGAATGGGAAAACTGAACCAAAACAAGCAAAAACCTTAAGAAGTTTTAAAAAAATTCTCCTTAAAGATAAAAAAACATAGAACCATGAAAAGAATTTCAGAAATAATATAATCTTATTTTTCTAACATGTAGATGAGAAATACTGGCCAACTTATTTGATGAAATAAGAATTAACCTAATTGCAAAAATTATATTGTCTACATCAATATCAGATAAGATTTCCAAGTTCAAACTGTTGTCCCATCTAAAGAGAGACATTTTGCGGTTACAAATGGTTCAATGAATCAAGAATTAAATCATCCTAATTATGTGTACCTACTAGCAGAACTTTAAAACACATGAAACAAAAGTTGAAAGACTTCAGAGATATACAAATTTACAATTTTAATTGACTCCATCAGTGCTCTTATGTCAGTAATAAAACAGTACACAAGAAGTCTGTATGTAGAATGCTTGCATAATACCATTGAACAAATGGACCCAGTTGATATTTAAAACCTCTGCTTAAAAGAAGGAAAACAATACATATTCTTTTCAAGGTCAAATGGATGATTCATAAAGACAGATAATATTCTGGTACACATGACTAGTCTCAAGAAGATTAAAATGTGTAAGACATAGAAAGTTTGTTTTCTGACCAAATGGATTAAACTAGAAGCTGATAACAAAGATATCTAGAAAATCCTCACATTAAACTTTTAAAAAATTCTTCTGCCTGACTCATAGAGGAAACCAAAAGGGAAGCCAGAATTATTTTGAACTGAGTTAAAATAACAACAGGTGGGTGGTAGCTAAAAGAGTGAATAAAGAGAGACGTACTGTTGGGTGTTCATGTGAATAAAAAAGAAAAGTCTAAGTCATTGAAAATTTAGGTTAAAAAAGAAGCAAATAAAATAGTAGAATGAAGATAATAAGAAAACCATGAACAAAAAGGGAAAGGAATGGAAAACAAAATAATACAGAAAACAATTTTTGGTAAGCACTGGCTTATGTACTGATAAGTAAAATGGACAACCTTTTAAAAAAAGTAATAAGAAAAAAGATGATAAAGACTCAAATAGTTAATAATAGGAATGAAGAATAATACACATGATAATGGCAATAGAAAAATAAGCGAATATTTATATTATAATGTGCATTAATAACAATTATTAGTATTATAATAATGTTAATATTCATTAATACTAGTAGTATCTATTATATAATATTGTAAAACCTAATTAATATGGACAGATTGTTTGAAGGATACAAATAACTAATATTTTCTCAAGAAGAAATGATCTGAAATAATCTGACAAGGCCTGTATCCGTAATAAATATGAAATTAATATTAATAAATTTTCCAGGAAGAAAACATCATGCTCAATTGCCTATGTTAGTGATTTTTCTTAAACAGGGAAGAAACACCAAATTCTATGAGATATTTTTCCAAATGTAAAAGTCTGATCCCTACTGAACTCATTTTATGACATGAGTAGTCCACTGATACAAAAATATTACAAAAAAGTACTAATCAATATACTTCTGTGAATAAGATGCAAAATAACACAAATTAGGAATTGCCATACAGAAATATATAGAAAGGAAAATAATTCATAACTAAGTAATGTTTATTCTAGGATTCTAAGATTGCTTTAACGTTACAAAGTCAATATAACTCACCATTTAAGAAGATAGAAGAGAGAAAAGATCACATAATCAAGTCAATTCATGCATATCATGTATCTGATCATCTCTGATACCCATTAACTACAATGACTCTAAAAAAATTAGGAACATATAAAATTTTTCTCAACCTGATCCAGGTCCTTTATGAACAACCCGCAGCTAACATCAAAACCAACTTGGTGAAAGCTGATTACTTCTCCCTGAAGATGAGGGCAAGGCAAAAGTAACTTCTCTATGGTCTGCTTTGTATTGAATTGTGGGGTTTGGGGAATAATGAACACTCTGATTCTCGTGAGTGGCACGATTGTGTACAAAACTCATGGAATTTTAAAATTAATTCCATTACATGAAATTAATAAAGCTGATGGAACATTGAAAGTAAAAAAAACAATAAGGAACATTTCTGAATGTCTTTATGAAACACGAGTTTAAGGAGGTAAGGTCAGAATTGTTATTTTTGGAATGTTACAGTGAAATTGGAGACAGAAATACACAACAACCTGATTAATCTATATTATGCTATATTCCAATTTTGGACATTATTTTTCTTTTCTTTTTACTTTTTATCTTTCTCCTCTTCCATCTATTTTATTTCTTTCCTGACATCAAAGTTTCAATAATCTTCATTTTAACTTTGTTGAAATATAATGTTTATGCAGAAATCTAAAAAAAAGGTTAAGAATATCACTCAAAGAATTTTGAAAAAATGAGCAGCCATGTGTAACTGAGACGCAGATTATTGAATATGATTTAACAATACCTAAAGATCTCCCTTGTGTTAGGTACTTTGTATGTTTGCAGCTTCTGGCACTTGTGAATAAAGAATTATTTTCATCACATCTGGAAGATATGTACTTCTCATATTTTTTAAAAACATGGATTACTTGTAAATATGTTCTGTCCTTAGTTTGTACTGTGGACAGCAATGCCCCTGCATGAAATACTAAATTTGATTAGTATATTCACTTGCAATATGCTCAGTTGAGACTCTTGATCCATGAATTATATTTCAGTAATTTCAGTTTTAGAGTAAAAGTAGAAACCAATCAACTGAAACTTATTAACAAATGGAAAGAAAGATGACATTATAGCTGGCATTAAAAAAGTAGTATCTTGGGCTGGAGTAGTTGCTCAGTGGTCAAAGTGCTTGCTTGGTATGCAAGAGGATTCAAACCCCAGCACCACATACACAACGAAGAAAGCCACATGAAAAGCTAAATGAAATTGATCCTCTCTTTACCTCTCTCTCTCACTGTTCCTCTGTCTTCAAAAAAATAGTATCTTATAAGATAAGAAATGGCTGGTTATGAGATACCGTTTACCAACAGCTGAAGAAAATGAAGGTTTAGAAAGTTTAAATAATTTACCCAATTTTCCTCAACTAATAAGGGGCAGAAACAAAATATCTTCCAAATATTCTTGATTCCAAGGCTAAGACTTCTGAAAGTTTATACATTTAATGTAATGCCATAATATTTTCATCAGAGTACTGGTAAATATAAAATACCAATATCCCATATAGGCAGAATTTATGAAATGTGTATGCATTTATGATAACAAATGGTTAGTTTAAACTAACACAAGTTCATATAATTTTCTAAAAGCAATGCTTTCATAATAGGAAAGTGTTTACTTACTATCAAAAGAAGAAATATTTTAGAGCATTAGGATGTAATATAAAATTAAATTATCATCCTGTTTTTCTGACAGAATTGTAATGAAAACAAAAGGCGTAATGAAAGTCATTTCTGGAGGTGGAGAGAGAATACATATAATCTTATGCAGCACCATGACTACTTTAGAATGACTAATGATTTTAAACAACCACCTGAAAGCACTAAAGTGTGAATTAAAATGTCTAGTGTGTGATGCAGTGTCACAATTCGGAGCTGAAAGTATGACTTTAATTGGACTGTGCTTAGTTATGGAAACAATAATCTGTGTCACTCAACGCAAGCAACGTTAACAGAACAGGTCCTTTTATTTCTTAAAATCAGTTATGAAATGTGAGTGAAGAAATGACAGCCCCAAATTGGTTAACCTTTTTGTTTCTAAAAATGTACAAATGGAAGCAAATGACTGAAATCACATTATAGGAGGTATAATGTACTTGGAATTTATTTTCTTCATTCTCAGGGTTTCTGTTAGGTTTGGGAGACTAGCTCATGTTACAGAAATGTATCAAAATAGTATCATAAGGTCACCTTTAGTAACAGCTTACTCACCTAAATCCATCCAAGAAGTAATCTGGACGGCACATAGGTCAGCCAGATTCTCCAACTGTCATTATGATGCCTTGAAGAGACCTGGCTAGTTCATGAGTATCCTTTGTCACCTTCACTCAGTGATTTGTAACCTTGACAAAAGGCCACTTGATTGTTGGACAAGATTAATTATCAAATAATAGCAAGATGCAAGCAAAAGTAACTACTTGGTCACTACTCTCATCTTATGCCATGGTGTTTCTTTGATAATAGTCTTGAGTTCATGTGAGAAATTTCAGTATAAATTTTTCTATAACAGATTGTTTCTCAACAGAGACAATAGCTTCTTCTTGAATTATTTTGGAAATAAGTAGGGGACTTGCTATTTGTGGCAATAATTGTGGTGCATTGATGATAATTGGTGGTCTGGGTCCAAGGATCCCAGACAGATGTGTAATGCAGAATATTTGTGAACACAGAATTGACCCAAAATCCATGAAATATTTAGTTATCCCACTTGACATTCACTTACATAACTAAATAATTAATAAATGTGTAGGTTTTCATTCCAAAATTTACAATTACAAGCTATTTTCCATGACTCAATATACATGAAATTCTAGGCAATATAATACACCACCATGCAGTTTTAGAAATAGGGAAAAATATGTCAGATATCCCAAATACATTTTTTGGTGGAAAACCTAGATATAGAACAATATGAATACTAGACTCTGTTTTGTGGAAAAAGAAGGTTAATAATACAACTTTACTTGAATGTGTAATGTATACATAACATGTACATCTACATATGTTTATAAAGAAGTGATGAAAAGAATATGTAAGAAGAGGGTAGCAAATTACTGTGGATAAGCATGATGGAGATCAGGACAAATGGATGATAGTAAGGATAAGAGAAAAGTATAAGTAAATGAATGACAAGTAAATAAATGTGTGTATGATTTTATGAAATATTGACTACCTTGTCAATCAAATATTAAATATTAAATAAAACACAATGGAGTTCTTCTCAGCCATAAAGAAGAATGAAACTGTGTCATGTGCTGGTGAATAGATGGAACTGGAAAATATTATGTTAAATGAAAGAAGCGAGATTCAGTAACCCAACAGTCAAATGATTTCTCTTACATGCAGAAGCTAGAGAGAAAGAAAAAGCAATAATGAAAGAGAATCTTGTGAAAAAAGAAGGGATGGTAGTAGAGTAGAAGCAGAAGACCAAGGGGAAGGAGGAAGGAAGGGAAAGGGGTAAAATAGAGGAATGAATTTGAACAAATTATGCTATAATCATGTACAAACAAATCAAATTCACACCAATGTTAGATGTAACTATAATGCATCAATCAAAAAATAAATAAATAAATAGAAGGGAGAGTAATATAGTAGATGAAAAGATTAGAGAGAAGGAGGAGACAGGGAAAGAGGTAGTAATTGGTATTGAAACAGAGAAAATTATGTTATATGCATTAATGACTATGACAAGATGAGCCCCACCATTAATGTACAGCTATCATGTATTAATAAGTATATAAAAGCAATATGTATCAAACCTATTTTACATATTTCCTTTATATTTTTGTTGTCTTACTGGGTTTTTCAAAAGAAATAAGTATCAATTAAGCTTATGTCGGAATTTCCAGTAATATTGAAATCCATAACAGCATTTTCTGTAATATTCTGATGAAACAGTTAACCTGAAAATATTTGCTGATTCATGTATTCTCTTACAGTTGATAACAACAGAAAGAAAATATTCATAGGTATTAAAAAGCTTTAAAATATGATTTATGAAAAAATAAAAAAATTTAAAACTATATCCAAGAGATAAAACAAAAAAGTAAGTAAAAATTAATGACAGGATTGAGGTAAAATTATTTTAATAAATATCAAGTTAATACTGCAGAACTCACAATATGCAACATAAAGACAATAAAATAGAAATTCAAATCCTCTGGACTTGACTCATGTACATTTTATATGTAACCATATTTTATATGGTTATCTAGCAAAATCCACTCAATATCTTTGTGCCTCAAATAATCTTACTAATATGAGTAAGATAATGACAGGTATTGCATAGTTGTTATTATATTACAGTGTAATTTGAATATTATACACTTATAGAATATGAAATAACTTGAAAATCCACTGGACAATATGTTTTTAGCATTCAACTACATTTCTAACTTGCCTACTGTGGCCTTATTTCAAAAATTTCAACATCTCAAATTAACAGTATCATTCTTATTTTTGAATTTTGCATTCTGCCAACCCAGATGATTTTTCCTGGTGACGTTAGATGTTATTGATGGTTTCTAATTGACTTTTAAAAAATTATATGAAACACACCATCATATTGTCATAGTAGTTTATTATGAGTGCAGATAAAATCCATTTACTACTTCCCTATATTTTGTCAGATGATAAAACAATGCCTCTGATAAGTATTATTGATATTGGGGAAATGTATGACACAATATGTTGGAAAAATCAAGTTTTTAATATATTCTCAATTATGTTAAAACACATCTCTTTGATGGTCTTTAAAATATTTTGTAGCCTCAATCTAATTATGAAAAAACTCAGTTAAAACTAAACTGAGGGTCATTCCTCAAAACACTTGATCATAACCCTTCAAATGTGTCAAAGTTATGAAAGATAAGAAAAGACTTGGGATTGATACAGACTGGAATATTAAAGGGGGAAAGAAAACTAAGTACAATGCAAGTTACATAGAGTTCTGGAAGCAAAATAGAATAGAATGTAATAGGGGAAAATGATAAGTTCTGAATAACTTCTGTAGTTTGGTTAGTAGCATCTCACCAATATTAATTAAGTTATAATCATTGTATGATGATTATATAAGATGTTTACATTAGAAGAATATGGGTGAAGTGTATACAGAATTCTCTGTACTATGAAACTTTTTTTAAGTCTAAACTATTTCAAAATAACATTGGATAAATAATAATTTTAAAAAATTACAAAACATAAAAGTTACCAATAGTATGTTTAATATTAGCTATTGCTCAATAGGTGGTGGAATGGATGGTACTTTCTCCATGTATGTTTTGTTGTTTCTACATTTTCAGATATAAATTGCCCTTAATTAAATAAGTGATATACTAAAAGTCTTGATATTAATAAAACCAATTTAGTATCTTATCCAGCATATACTGCAAATGGTTATAATACTTGAATTTTTTTCAATGCTTGAGAGTTCCTTTCTATGATGGTAGACCGCTAAAGTGTTTGAGTTGGTTGACCAAAAGCCTCGTTTTTCAATTGAAAAGAGGAAAAATTCTAAAAGGACTGTATCAGCATGACTTTTATAATTGCATGAAGGTTGAGATTGTATAGGGCTTTCCATTTGTGTTTATAAACTCTTATTTTATTTCAAAGTTGTCTCACCAAAGTTACTACAGTTAACCTGACTCTGTTGAATTTCTTTCATTGCATTTTCCTCCTGTTAAGTATTAACCAATATCCCACATTCTCCACCAAAATATCATGTTTCTGTCCCTCTACTCTATTCAAACTGTGAAATTTTCCATCATTCTTCTGCCAATTTTGAGAACTTCTGTGAAGATTAATTCTTGGTCTACTGCTGATATCCACCACTCTTTCTTCATTTCTTACAGATAAGATACATACTATCCTTGACAATGATGACTTACATGTAGTGTGGTAACATCCAGAGGATCACATTTGGCAATTTTGTTAAACATATGGGTATACACACAACTCTATGCCTGAATGCCATGCATGGGTGCTGAGGCTTTGAGCTTGCCTTCCAAACTTCCATTCAGCTGTTTTATTCTTGATAATCATCATAGAGTACCACAACTGTTTTGTTTACTATCATAAAATTTTGTAGTATTACCTGGTGATATTTTTCTCCTTCCCAAATGTCAGTTACATCACATTAGACATAGTACTGGGCCCTTTATAAGTCCCCTAATATGAATTCACATAATATTTCAGGAGACACATGATGCATTATTTTTTATCGTTTTGGAGAGGTCTCATCTTAAATAAATAAATAAAACATGTTTAAGTTTTTTAAATTAAGCTAATGATTCCTTTCCAGTACCTTCCCCCACCTCTAAAACCTGCAATGGAGAGGAAATAAAAATACCTATTCTCTCAACACTTCCATGGATTTCAAATAGATATATACACACATACATACATGCAATAATGTTTAAATAAATGAGGCATAGAAACTAATAAGAGTCAGGGACAATGATCTGGGCATCCTTAGTGGGACATTTCAGCTAGAGGAGATCCAGGAAAGCACTGAAGGAGAGGGGCACCTGAGTTCACCCAAAAGAGGGAGAAGATACTTTGGAATATGAAAGGGACAGATATAGGTGAATGGGACTGGAAACATAGATATGGATAAAAATTTAAATATTTTACTTCTCAGATATGCAAGTCCTATAATAATTTTAATTTTTAAAAAATTCAATGAGGGGGGCTGGAGCGGTGGCTCTGCGGTTACGGTGCTTGCCCAGCATGAGCAAGTACGTGGGTTCAAACCCCAGCACCCACATACACAACTAAGTATTGTAGCAACACAAGCCATGTGAAAAACTCCATAAAGGTTGATTCTCTCTGTCTCTCTCTCTCTCTCTCTCTCTCACTGTCCTCTCTTTACAAAAATAAATACAAAATAAAAATTCAATGAGTACTTACTATTGATTATGTAGATTAGAGTTATAGGTATTAGCAAATTAGATATTAAAATGAAAATTCCAAATAGTTATTATTTAATTTAAAATAACTTTAACAAGCACAATAACAGACTATATTTTGTACAAAATAATCATTATATTTCCCAAACTATAAAACCCAGTGACTAGAGTGACAGTGGTTTCACATTTTAAAAAGCTGTATAAATTTCTGGCTTAGTAGAAAACAGCTGCTTTCTCATATATTCTTCTGCATTTAATTTGTTACAATATTTTTTGGTTGAAGTATGTGAAGAGAAGTTAGCCCTATATAGATCTTAGTTTCTCAACAATACTTTATCAAGGAAAGAGTATTTAGTAGACTTTTTGAATTATTGGATATTTTTAATAATACTCCAAAAGGTGGCAAGAAATTTAATAAGCACTAGTTGTAGTGCAAAATCAAAGACCACATATATTAATTTTAGTATGCTGTTATTTAAAAATGTGTTTCTGTCTTTCATCTTAAATGAATCTTTTATCCATTCTTGATTTCATACTATTGTGCTTTGGTTATTTGGAAAATGAAATTCACTGAGTTGCAGATCCTTCAGAAGGTGACTAATTTCCCCACACAATTTCAAACACATAATTTACTATTCTTGTCAGGAAATAATTTATTTTTAGGAAAGTTTAAAGTTTGTTGTGAATATGTTTTCCAAATTTCAATTTTTTTCTCTTTCATTCTCCTTTCTCTCTCTCCTCTCTCTCTCTCTCTCTATCTGTCTTTTTGTTCATTTGAAAGGTCAACTTTTGTCACACACTGTCAGAAGTTTTCCTTGGAGTAGCAGTCTTTTTTAGACAATATTTTGGAGAATTTCTAATATTCATAATTAAATAATGTAGCTTTCTGTTAGTTATTTCTCCAACTATAAAAGTAAAAATGGCCTTCTATCAAAGCCATTAATTCATTACACAATCTGTCTTGTCACATGAATTCTTTTCCTTGATTCTAAGTTTTAAAAATAAAATTCTTACAACAATACTAAAATAAACTTTTTCTATAGAAATTTGTGAGACTTAAACTAGCAGCTGGCCAACATCTCATAATATAATATTAATGTGACTCCTCTTAAGTTGTCTGTGAAGGCATAGGAAGCTAGGACAATTCCTAACAATGAAGACTAAAAATGCAAGACAAATGTGAATTTGTTGAGTAAGTACAAATAATCCAATAAATTAACTTTAAAAATAATAACGAAGAAGATTATTTCAGTAGTGAATGTCATAAATCATTTGGGATGGATTTGGAAGTTTTAAGTAAGGTGTATGCCATTACCAAGCCCAGGAGTGAAGGAACAAAGCATGAAATGGAGTTGCCAAAGGTAAAGGAATCATGGAGATTTGACAAAGGGGCCTCCTGACAGTCACTGGAGCCCTGGAGATACACAATTAAAATCAGAACAGCAAGGGACCCTGTGAAAATGTCTCAAATTTCCTATCTTGCTGCCCTCTGATCTTTGCTATTAATTTTCATTGTCCAAATGTAGTCTGAAGCTAACTGAAGAAGATTTTTGAATGATAAGAGTCTGATCTATTACAAAGCAGGAAGAGAAAATAAACAGAGTCCTAGGGAAGGAGGTGGATGGATACTGTATTCATTCAATTTTTGAATTCTTGTTTTCCTTTTCCCTCAGATCATGACTATTTTGTCTTAAATGGGGAATTAGTAGGTTAAAAAAGATTAAGGTTCGTTGATAGGGCATAGAAGCATGAGTTTTTGTAAGAGGAGTTAAATAAAAGATTTTTAAGATAGCTTTGCTAAATTTAAGAAAATATTAGGACTTTACACATAAGCAATAAGATCAGATAGCTGATACTTGTGACATATATGTACCAGATTAATGTTTAGTATTCAACTTGTGTTTCTTTATCTAGAAAACTGAATTAGTTGCAAAAAATTCTTATTTCTCAAATTTCCACATGTTGTGCTTTCGACATATATAACCCTTACATTTACCTTCTGAATGATGCTGGACAAAGAGAAGCTCCCAAAGACCAACACTATAATAAAAATGGAATTAAGAATTCAAGAATGGAAGCCAATGGTGACATAATGCCTCATATTTTCAAGAAGACTTCCAGGGCATTGCTCTCAGAACATAACAGAGCGCTTCAGTGGCTGTTTTTTCTTGCTGATGAGATTCTCTCTGGCCATTGCCATCTCTATCCCCACTTCCCATATCATGTAATTCACAGCTGGTGAGGGTAGAATGGCAGAAAACTAGAGACACTAGACTGGCTTACTAAATCAATGTAGAAGAATAACTGAGTCAAGAAAGAACTTGAAAATGCTGGGTGCCAGTAATTATTAAGAAGAAAATGCAGGCAATAAAATCTTTTGAATTCTATCTTCCATCAGTGTTTTATTTTAATCTTCAGTCATCAGGAATCACAGCACAGGAAAGTCTATTCTTGATAATGTAATACTGTCCATCCCAAAGTTGCTTAAAATAAAGATTACTGAAATAGCAAGTTTTAGCTTTGAGAAAGAAAACACATGCACTTTAACCAAACAACAAAGGAGCTCATTACCTCTTGCACTGAAAACCTAACCAAGCAGGATGATCTCTGTTGGAATACAAACAGAATTTTTCATTATTGAAAACTCTGCTCAGGCATATTGTACTCTCACCTCAGATTAATCTTGCTGTGAGAATCCTACTGCAATGGCAAATTTCATATCCTGTTAAATGTTTAATAGCTATCACTAAAAGAATGGCTCCACGCAGTATCATGTTCCTTTCAGAACTTAACTCCAACTGACTTTTGACAAGTAAATGAATGAAACCTATTTAAAAAAGAATTTGACACTTCAAAATTTAGAGACATGAAATATTTTTCCTCTCAGGTTGCACCTCTTTTGATATGCCGCCACTGTCAAAAATTTTCTGCATTGTTATCAAGCAAGGAATATTTTAAAAATAACTTCATAACACTCTCAAGCAATTAAAATGAAATTAAAAAGTAGTAAACAAAGCACTACTATGTACAAGCATCACAATAAGTCATTGCTTTGCACTTCTATCACATAATATTTCACTGGAGTTTCCTATGCAAACTTCAATTCTAATTTTCAAGTTTTTAAAAAGTGGTTTTATTAAGGACAATTTATATCAATTCCTTCCCTCACATCCATCCCCATCTCTCTGAGACTCGCCTAAGGTTCACACCCTAAGAAGGAAAGAAAACAGATATTTCTGAGTTTTCCTTTGTCTAGAACAGGAGATAGAAGCACCAGTGATGGTAAACCACAAGTCATTAAATATCTAAACTTGCATGATAAAGATAAGGAGTTCTTTTCCTTTTCTTTTTTTTTTTTAAGTGAGAGGGCCAGAGAGAGGGGGGGAGAGAGAGAAAGAGAATCAATTTTATTTTTAATTTTTTATGTAGCTTTCATTGCTCTGATACCACATTGCGTATGCGGTGCTGGGATTTGAACCTCTATCCTCATGAGTGCTAGGCAAATGCCATAACCGCAGAGCCACCACTCCAGCCCCTCTGGCCTGTTCTTTTCCTTTTTGTACTGGGGACTGAACTGAGGGACTTCAGCTTGCCAGACAAGTGCTTTGCAACTGAGCTCCTTCCCCAGTTCCCAAACAGAGGGATCTTAATAGAATGACAATATCCTCATTTGCATGCAGTCAACATGTTACCACACTTTACTATTGCAGTTTTACATTAGAACAAATTAGGCAGAAATTTCAACTAGATTTTCATGTTATGGGTACATATGTGTGCTGTTATTTTATTTGTTTGTTCAAGGTATATATAGTTTTGGGTTAACATGTTTAAATGAAGAGACAGCATATTAGATAACATGTGTATTTGGTCCTAAAGATATTTTGTATTGTGAGCCCAGAGGAAAAAATAATCAAAAATTAATGAGGCACATGTTATGTCAATTCTTTATGAGAAGTTTATTTGATTATAACCTGGAGGATATCAGAGTGCTTAGCTCCAAGACTTAAAAAGGTCAAAACAGAAAGCTCTGGAGCTTCCCTGTAATTTAATATCTTGGTGGTCCCTTAATTTGTGCATTGATGCCTCAATTTAGTGGTCATTTCAATTATCTTGTCATTAAAAAAAAATAGCCATTCATCCATGTGAAGGTTTTTCTTGAGTGGATTTGACTTATTTCCATGAGGCACTACAGTAATAATTTGGTCATGCTAGTTGGGAAGCATAGACAGTATTTAAGAATACCTTGGGTGGTCCAGGCCTCTTTTGGTCCTGGCTAGCACATGCCAGGACACCACCTGGAGGGCCCTTGTCCAGAACAGTACCTGCCCAGGACCTACTGGAGGAGGATCCTCCACACTCAAAGCAGACCCCACCAACCAAATACCCCTTGTGCAAGTCCTGGCCTTTTTTGATCCTGGCCATCACATGCCTAGGATACCACCAGGAGGACCCCCATCTGGAGCAATCCCTGATCAGGACCAACTGGAGGAGAATCCTCACCTGGAGCAGACCCTACCTACTCAATGCCCCTCATGCAACTCCAGGCTTCTATTGGTCCCAGCTGACAGGTGCTCATGACACCATTGATAGGACCCACATCCAGAGCAGCCCCCATGTACCTGATGCCTCATGTGCCAGTCCAGGCTTCTTTGGGTCCCAGCTGGCCAGCACTCAAACACCTGTGATTAGGTGCTCCATCTGAAGAGCCTCTCCCCAGCCAAAGGACAGGAGCAGGCCGCTTCTGGTCTGCATCCCAGCACATGCCCAAGACCAACCAGATGAGCAGTCCAGCCTGGACCAGCCCTTAGGCCATGCCTCTACAGGTCCAGACTTGGAAGGTCTCCCGGATAACCCAGGTTTATCTGGTTTTGCAATCTTGAGCCTAGGTCCAAATGGTGGAGCACAACCAGAACCCATGCAGAAGCAGCATCACGGAGAAAGTGATCATCAAAAAGGTGGTAGCTGATCTGACCCTTTGATTTCAAAGGAAAACCACCCTGGAGATCTGCTTACAGTCCCTGCAGGGAATCTCAAATCGGAGATCCCGAAGAAGCTCTTCAAAAACAAAGAATCAAATTAGGAAAGGTTCACCTCAAACCCACAACTCCCCGGAAAAGGATGCCATGGATAGAGATCAAATTGAAAACCTTGAAAAAATCATCAATGATCTGATTGCTAAAAGGAACAATGAACTAAAAAAAAAAAAGGTATAATAAAGGGACTAAGAGATGAGAAATTCTATTATCAAAAAATAGACATACTCAAAAAAGAAGAAAGGGAGCTAAAATCTGCAGTCAATGACATGAGAGGAAATGGAAGAATTTAATAATAGACTAACTTCTATAGAAAACAGAACCTTAGTTCTTGGTGAAAGAACTTCTGACAATGAGGACAGGTTGAGTAAGCTTGAGCACACAGTTGATAAAAAGAAAAATAAAGCTGAAAGAACATGAACAGAATTTTCAAAATGCCTGAAATGAAATTTGAATAAACAATGTAAGAATATTTGGGATACAGAAATAAATTGAAATGCAAATGAATGGGATAAGGAAATTTCTCAATGAAATAGTTAAAGAAAAATTTTCCCATATAAAAATAGAATCAGATATGCTCATCCAGGAAACTTATAGGGCAACCAATGGGTCTAATCTATTGAGAAGCTCACCAAGACACATAATATTCAAAAGGTACAATAGGGAAATCAAGGAAAGAATATTAAAAGCTGCAAAGAAGAAATATTAAATCACATACAGAGGCAAACCAATAAGAATCACATCTGATTTTTCAGCAAAGACTCTGGAAGCAAGAAGATCATGGAAGGATGCCTTTCAACATCTGAATGAGCACCATATGCAGCCCAGAATACTATACATAGCAAAACTCAGCTTCAAATTTGAGGGGGAAATCAGAACATTTCATGATAAGATCAAACTTGAAGCATTTATGAATAGGAAACCAGCATTACAAAAAATTGTCAAAGATGAACTCCAGATAGGAGAATAAACAAACTCTTCTCAAAACCCACAAAGAGAAGATTTCAATATAGGTACACACTATGAATAAACAACCAAGACAGCACAGAACATACTAATAAAACACAATGACTGTGAATCAATACATAACTATTCTAACTTGAATGTGAATGGTCTCAACATACTAATCAAAAGATATAGACTACCAGATTGGATTAAAAAAAATCTAGCAATGAGTTGTTTACAGGAAACCCACCTTACAGCCAATAACATCCACAGATAGAGAGTGAAATGGTGGGAAAAAATCAACAGGCATATGGCCCAAGAAAGCAAGCTGGAGTTGCAATTCTTATATATGACAAAGTGGACTTCAAACATCAATTAATCAGAAGAGATAAAGAAGGTCACTACATCCTAGTAAAGGGAACAATACATCAGGAAGATATAACAATAGTAAATACATATTCTCTAAACACTAATACATACAACTAGGTAGAAAAATTTCTCCAAGACATAAAACCAATTGTGGACCACAATGCAATAGTATGGGGAGATTTTAATACTCCTCTATCACCAATAGACAGATCATCAAACCATAAAAATAATAAGGAGATCTCCAGTCTAAATAAAACCATAAATCAAACAGACTTAACAGACATCTACAGAATATTCTACCCTAAATTGGCAGAGTATATATTCTTCTAAGCAGCACATGGATCCTTTTCCAAAACAGATCATATTCTAGTTCACAAAGGAAATCTCAGTAAATATATAAAAGTAAATATTATTCCACGTTTCCTATTAGACCATGTTGCCATGATCCTAGCAATTAACAGCAAAAATCATCACAGAAAACACACATACAAAGGGAGATTGAATAACACCCTATTAAATAAAAAATAGACCGAAGAAGACATGAGAACAGAAACCAAAGAATTCTTGGAAGACAACAAGAATGAAGACACTACATATCAAAACCTCTGGGACACCATGAAAGCATTCTTAAGGGGAAAATTTATAGCACTGAGCATCTACATAAAGAATCAGGAGAGATCCCAAACAAATATGCTTATGCTCCACCTCAAATCTCTACAAAAGGAAGAACAATCTAATCCCAAAGCCAGGAGAAGGCAGGAAATAATCAAGATCAAAGCTGAAATCAATGAAATTGAGAACAACAACAAAATAAAAAGAAAAAAAATTGACAAACAGATTTGTTTCTTTGAGAAAATAATTAAAATTGACAGACTCCTTGCCAATCGAACTAAATGAAGGAGAGAATCAAAGAAAAATCAACAAAATCACCAACAAAAGGGGGGTGATCACCACAGACCACATTGAAATCAGATTATCAGAACATATTTTGAAAAACTATACTCCTCTAAATCAGATAATAGGGAAGACATGAACAAATCTCTAGACACATACAATATCCCCAAATTGACACAAGATGATATTGAAATCCTAAATAGCCAATAATAAGCACCAGAATACATACAGCAATTAAAAAACTTCCAAAGAAGAAAAGCCCAGGACTGATGAATTCCCCACTAAGTTTTACCACACCTTTGAAGAAGAGCTAACACCTCTCCTTATCAAGTTATTCCAAGAAATTAAAAAAAGAGGCAAATCTCCCGAGCACTTGTTATGAAGCAACCAAAACACTGATACCAAAATCCAACAAAGAAACATCAAAAAAAGAAAAGTACAGACCAATATCTTTGATGAATATCAACACAAAAATCCTTAATAAAGTTCTTTCAAACCACATTCAAAAACACATCAAGAAGATAATTCATCACGATCAAGTGGGCTTCATTCCAGGCATGCAAGACTGGTTCAACATAAACAAATCAATAAATGTGATTCATCACTTAAACAGAATTAAAGACAAAAATCATATAATCATCTCAATAGGTGCAGAAAGGCCTTCAATAAAATCCAGCACCCATTTATGCTCAAAACCCTAGAGAACATAGGGATCAAAGGAGCTCAACTTTGTGAACGCCATATATACCAAACCCTCACCTAATATAATACTAAATGGAGAAAAGCTGATATTTTTTCCACTAAACTTGGAAACAAGACAAGGCTGCCCTCTTTCACCACTTTTATTGAATAAAGTCCTTGAGATCCTGGTGGGAGCAATCAGACAACAGAAGGAAATTAAATGGATAAAAACAGGAAGGGAGGAAGTCAATATCACTTTTTGCTGATGACATGATCCTATTTCTCGAAGATCCACAAACTCCACCAGAATACTGCTTGAGCTTGTAAACAGATTTGGCTAAGTAGCAGACTACAAAATGAACACCCATATATCCAATAGCTTTCTTATATGCTAATAATAATAGCGAAGAAGAAGAAATCAGGAAATCAATCCTATTCACAATATTCTCTGAAAGAATAAAATACTTGGGAATTAATCTAACAAGAGAATGATGGCCTACAGAATGGGAGATAAACATGGCCTGTGATCTCTCTGACAGGGAACTAATACCAAAATTTACATAGAACTCAAAAATCTCAATAACAAAAACACAAACAATCCAATCAATAAATGGGCCAGAGAGCTAAACAGAAACTTCTCAACAGAGGACATTGAGCAAGCCAATGAATACATGAGAAAGTGTTGTAAATCACTGGCAAGCAGAGAAATGCAAGTCCAAACTACATTAAGATTTCACCTCACTCCTGTCAGTGGTAAAGATGAAGAATACAAACAATAATAAATTCTGGAGGGGTTGTGGAGAGATAGGTATATTAGCACACTGTTGGTGGAACTGCAGACTAGTCTAGGCACTGTGGAAAGCACTGTGGAAACTCCTCAAAAAATTAGGCTTGCAGGGGCTGGAGCGGTGGATTGGTGGTACAGTACTTGCCTGGCATGCGAGAGTACACAACTTTAAACCCCAGCATCATGTGCACAATGAAGTGTCTGAGGAATGAATGTCCCATGAAAAAAAACAAAATAAAAATTGCTTCTCTCTCATTGTCCCCTATTTCTTAAAAAAAAGAAAAAAAAAATAGGCATACATCTACCGTACAACTCAGCTATCCCTCTTCTGGGTATTTTCTCAGAGAGAGGAGTTAGAATCAGCACATTGCAGTGACACAGCAAAATCAATGTTCATAGCAGCTAAATTTACAATAGCTAAATTATGGAATCAACCCAGATGCCCCTCGCTGGATCCAAAAGCTCTGGTGTGTGTGTATACACACACACACACACACACACACACACACACACACACACACACAATGGAGTTCTTCTCAGCTATTTGAAATAATGGCATTGCAGACTTTGATGATAAATGGATGGCAATGGAAGAAATCATGCTTAACAAAGTTAGTCAAACCCAGAGAGTTAAGGGTCAAATGTTTTCCTTTTATGGAGGCTGGAGGTAAAACCAGCCTTGGGAAAATAGTCAAAGTCATTTATTATACCCACCAAAGGCATACCATCACATAATCTATGGGAACCATAGATGGGGAAGGGAGCAAGGGTTATTTGGTGGTCGGGGAAGATAGGGAGAATAGGGAGGGATCTAGGGAGACAATCCACAATGTAGCCTATGCATCAACCCCCTGAGAAGTCAAATGATACTTTCACCATCAATTAATTCATGAAAATTTATGATCACACACATATGTATATATACATTTTAATATCTCTTATAAGGGTGTAATATAGAAGAATCAAGAGACTGGGGAGTGGATATTGTGGGGGAAACTATAATTTAAGGCCAAATGCATATCATATTGTCATTTCATACACATTTAAGATTCTTTGACAAATCAACTCCTTCATAAAAATTTAAAAAAAGAAAAGAAAAAAGTGAAAAGTGAATTGAAAGAAAAATGCAATATGTCAATATTTATGAGATACTCATGCAAGAAACTACATATTTGAATTACTGATATACTGCATTATTTTACAAAAACATAAATGTTTAATCCTATTGTCAATTATAACTAAAAATTTCAAGGGGTGAAAGGAAGGTAGGAGAAGAAGAAATGTTGAAACTGACTTAAAGCAAGGTACACTCCAAGCATTTATAAATTTATCACTGTATATACTATAGTTATATAAAAATATTCTTCATAGGTATAAGAATTACATCACTGTACTTGGATATTTTAGGAAAAATATAGGACCAAGAAAGATAGAGAAGGGATCTGGGGAATGGGAAAAGGGAAGTAGGGAGTTCTGGGTGGGGGGGTATTGACCAAATTGTATTGCTATATTGTGTTCATCATTGAATATGTGACAACAAATCCCATCATTATATACAACTATAATGCACAAATAAAACAGTAAGAGAAAAAAGAATATGTTGGGTGGCTGTGAGTGCTGAGGATTTACTATTGCTCTGTAGTATATAAGCAAATATAAACTTATTGTTATGTTTTGATATTAAGTGTTTCCCAAGAGCTCATGTGTGAGAGACAATGTAAGAAACTTCGGAGGAGAGATAATTGGGTTTCGAGAGCCTTAATGTCATCAGTGCTTTAATCCCCTGAGTAACTGGGTGGTAATTGTAAGAAGGTACAGTGTAACTGGAGGAGGTGGGTCATTGGGGAATTGCCTTTGGGGCATATATTTTGTTCTTGTTGAGTTAAACATTCTCTGCTTCCTAGTGTCATGTCTCCAGCTATTTTCCTCTGCCACATACTTCTGCCATGATGTTTTGGCTCATGTCAGGCCCTGAGAAATGGAGTCCGTCATCAATGGATTAACCTCTGAAACCATGAGCCTCCAAATAAATTTTTCCTCCTTTAATTGTTCTTGTTCAGTCTTCTTATTCATAGCAGCACAAAAAAAAAAGCTGACTAAAATACTTATGTTTACATACTATCATATATACAAGAGAAATTGGCTTTGCTTTCAAAGGTTCCTGTGAAAATATGCATTTTAGATTGTGCTCTGTTGGTTCTATTTATCATAAGTTAAATATTACCAAATTTTCCCTCAGTGTTAGCAGAAAAAGATGATGATAGTTAAATAAGTAAAAATTCCATCTTCCAAAACAACTGGTCAAACATGTCATTCTCTGTTTTATTTCTTTTTATAATAAAAAAGTATTTCTTGAGAATTTTGACAACTGGTAGAATGATTTGTATTGTTCTTAATCATTTTGAGCACTTAAAGTTTATGGGAAAAAAACCCAGAAATACAATAGGGGTATCTGCTTGGGCATATCATGCTACTTTTGTCCCCAGGACAACCTAAATATTTTAATGAATTTTAAAGTTTTATACTGAACTTAATTCTTGTTTCAAAAATAGTACCATTCTATAGAAAGCAATGCCATCAGTCAGATGAATGTGGAAAGATATCCAAACATAATTCAGAGTTAATTAATCACAAGGGAATACATGCTTGAGAAAAAAAACAGGTGTCACAATGAAAAGATGAAAACTCTGGTCCTGTTTACAACTAGAATGAAATCTGGAAAGAAATCTAATCAGTGTGAGGAATAGAAATATGATGAGTTTTAGTGACATATGGGTGAATAGAAAAGAACTTTGTAGGCTAAGTATTTTAAAAATTCAGGACTTATTCTCTAGTGCAAGTTAGGTTTCTCATTTTTATTATTATTATTTTTTATTATTTCAGCATGTGCTTACATTTTGGAGGGATTCATTGCACACACTCATATATTCATATATAATGACTAAATAACTTGAGCCCAATCCTTATCCAGCTTCTCCTGTCTTCAGCCACTCCCTGCTACCTTGTCTCCAATGTAGGCCCCCCTCATGACATTTATAAATGTCCATATACATTATATTAATTTTTGAAATTTCAAGATTTAAATGCCTTCATGAGCATTATTTGGCTTCTCTGGGGAGTCAAGTGTACCATGTAGAATTAATAACCTCCATTTTCCCTCTTTCTACTCCCTCGCTCTCACCTCTCCCTGGACTCTTCCTCTTCTCCACTGACCCCCATAACGGTATTTTCCACAGATTATGTGATATTTCAAATATGGCGTGTCTAGCGAATAAATTTGTTTTGGTTTTACCCTAGCCTATGCAAATGAGAGAAAACATTTTACCCTTAAGTCTCTGGGTTTGGCTTAATTTGGTCAGCATGATTTTTTTTCCATTTCAATCAATTTACCTGCAAAAGCCATGATACCATTCTTTCTAATAGCAGAGAAGAACTCTAGTGTATGTGTGTATTGGGTTGATTCAATAATTTAGCTATTGTAAATTTAGTTGCTATAAACATTGATTTTACTGTTTCACTGTAATGTACTGATTGCAGCTTTTCTGGGAAAATATCCAGAAGTGGGATAGCTGGGTTATACATTCGTTCCATCCCTAATTTTTTAGGAGTCTCCACACTGCTTTCCAGAGTGGCTGTACCAATTTGCAGTCCCACCAACAATATGTTGGTCTATCTTTCTCTCCACAACCCCTCCAGCATCTGTTACTGTTTGTATTCTAAATATTAATATTTATTAATTTGCATTTATCTGATTGCTAGTGATAAAGAACACATTCTCTTATATTTATTGACTTTTGGAACTTCCTCTGCTGAGAAATTTTTGTTTAGTTTCATGGCCCATTTATAGTATAATTTGTTTGTGGTTTTAGTATTAAGTTTTTTGAGTACTTTGTATATTCTGGGTATTTGCCCCCTGTTGGAGGTATAGTAGGTCATGATTTTCTCCCATTCCATAATTTCTCTTTCAATTTCATGAAATAGCTTAATAAGGAGAGCTGTTAGTTCTTCTGCAAAGATCTAGCAGAATTCTGCTGATAATCTATCAGGTCCTGGACTTATCTTTTTTGGAAGGCTTTTAATTGCTGTTTCAATTTCACAACCTGATATTGGTCTGCTTAGGCTTTCAATATCCTCCTGTATCAATTTGGGAATGCTGTATGTGGCAAGGAATTTGTCATTGTCTACCAGGTTATTCTACTTGGTGGAGTATAGTTTTTCAAAACAGGTACATACCAGTGATCCTGTGAATTTCAGGTGGGTCACTCACGATCTCTCCATTTTCCTTCCTGATTTTGGTAATTTGTTTCATTTTGATGCTTCTTTTGGAGAGATTGGCTAGGGTCTGTCAATTTTATTTACTTTTTCAAAGAACCAAGTTTTTGTATTGTTGATTCTTTGTGGTGTTTTTTTATTCTCTATTTCATTGAGTTTTGGCTCTGATCTTGAGTATTTCCTGTCTTCTACTGGATTTAGGATTGAGTTGCTCTTCTTTTTTAAGGATTTCAGGTGGAGCATAAGCTTATTTATTTATGATTTCTCAAGATTTTTGATGAAGTTACTCAGTGCTATAAATTTTCCTCTTAAAAATCTTTTCATATTGTCCCAGAGATTTCAATTTGCTGTGTCTTCATCCTCATTCATTTTCAATAATTTCTTGATTTCTGCTTTCATATCCTCCTTGA
Source organism: Aplodontia rufa (assembly GCA_004027875.1). Lineage (NCBI taxonomy): Eukaryota > Metazoa > Chordata > Mammalia > Rodentia > Aplodontiidae > Aplodontia > Aplodontia rufa. Next base: position 18,910 of record PVKS010005330.1, on the reverse strand, counting down.
TCCATTCTTTATTTAAGAGGGTATTATTCATTCTCCATGTGTTTGTTTGTTATTTTTCTTGCTTTTAATTGCTAGGCTCATGCCATTATGATATGGTAGGATACATGGGATTATATAAACATTTTTGTATTTGCTAAGATTTTCTTTGTGGAGTAGCATATGATCTATTTTGGGGGAAGGATCCATGCACTGCTGAGAAGAAAATAAATTCAGTCTTTTTGGGGTAGAATATTCTATAGATGTCTGTTAAGTCCATTTGATTCATAGAGTTGTTTAGGCTGGAGATGTATTTGTGATTTTTTGCATTGATGGTCTGACTATTGATTATAGTGGTACATTCAAGTCCCCCAGTACCATTGTGTAGCAATATAAAAGTAGTCTTAAATCATACAATATTTTCCCATGTATTTGGGAGCATGAGTAATGTCTACTTGATGTAGAGTTCCCTTTACTGAGATGCAGTGGACTTCTTTGTCTCTTTTGACTAATTTTGCACTGAAATCTACTTGTCAGATATAAGTATTACAACATTGGCTTGCTTTCTTGGGCTGAAAGCCTAATAGATTTTTTTTCTGAACTTTCACCTTCAGTCTGTGTCTATCTTGTCTGAGGTGTGTCACTTAGCATCATATTATTGGATTTTGTTTTTTGACTCAGTCTGTTAATCTGTGTCTTTTGTTTGGGGTATTCAGACTACTCACATTCAGTGTTAAAATAGATATATAGTTGTGGTTTACTGTCATCATGACCTTTTGGTGTATTTTTGTGCTCACTTGATTGTCTTTTAGAAGAATGTACTCTTATTGATTTTCTTCTGCTTATAGGCTTTGGGAGTTATTTGCTTGTTCATCTGTTTAAAGCTTGGCTTTGAGTTTTCTTTGTAGAGCCAATTTTGTGTTCATATATGTTGCTAATTTGTTTTTATCGTGGAATGTTTTTATTTCCCTAACAAATTTGAAGTTGAGTTTTGCTGGGCATAGTATTTTCCATTGACAATTATTTTCTTTTAATGCTTGAAATATCTCATTCCATGAGCTCCTGGCCTTTCTGGTCTGAGCTGAGAAACCCAAAGAGATCCTTATTGGTTTGGTTTGCCTCTGAATGTGACTTGGTGTTTCTCTATTGTAATTTTTAATAATCTGTCCTTGATTTATCTGTTATATATTTTGAATATGTTGTATCTTGATGAAATTCTCATTTGAATATGTCTATTGGGTGTCCTATGTGCTTCCTGGCTAAGGATGTCTGACTCATTTCTGATATGGGAGAAATTTTCTTTAACTCTTTGTTGAGAATATTCATTATGCCATTTCAATGTTTTCTTCTCTCTCAAAAACTCTCATATTGTTTATTCTAATTTCTTCCCAGACTTCTTGAAAGATTTGAACATGCTCTGTAATTTTTTTTTCTTTTCTGTCATCTATGCTTTCAAGCTTACTCAACCTGTCCTCATTATTGGAAGGTGTTTCTTCAAGGGCTGAGGTTCTATTTTCTATGGAAATTAATCTGTTATTAAATTCTTCCATGGAGACTTGGATTTGGTTGCCTGAGTATTTCAAACCTAAAACTTCTTTTTTCAGTGTATCTATTTTTTTGTTAAAGAAGTTTTTCACTTCCTGTGTTTGCTCTCTTATTTATTTAGATCTTCTTTTAGGTCTTTGATTGTTTTAGTAATCAGTTCATTGATAGTTTTTTTCTAGGTTTACATTTTGCTCCCTATCCCTGGACTCAAAGGTTTGGAAGCTGTGAGTTTGAGGTAAAGCTTTTCTATCCTGATTCTTCCCTTCTGAAGAATTTTTTCTAGCATGATTCTTCTCTTCTGAAGAATTTTTCTTGGACCTTGAATCAAAGTAAATTTGGTTTTGCCTTATTTTGTGTGAGCGTTTGTGTACAATTGAATTGTTTGTTCTGCTGTTTGTTGCTGAATGTGAAGTATGAGTTTGTGCAGGGGAGTGGGTCCTGAGACTCCTCTCTGATAATTCCCCTGCGGGATCTTGTTGATGGATTGGGGGTTTTTGTCCCTTCCCTTACTTGGGTTGGGGTTCTGTCAGGACAGTTGAGTTCAACAGCAGGTTCCCTAACTTATGAACTATTTTTGACCTTTATGATCTCCAATGCCTCCTGAGATGAGGAAACACAATCAAAATGAACATCAAATAAACACAATGCACTGTGTTATACTAATTATTTTGTTCCTTCTATAACTAGTACAATGATAATTACTATCTCTGAAAGGCTTAGCAATTACCTCTGGCAAGGAAAAATATCTACAATTAAAAGAGAAAGGAAAAAATTGAAGAGAAGAAGAAAAGGAAGAGAAAGATGCAACATATGTTTAAAGAAAATAATATGGAAAAAATTCTTAAAGAAAAGAAAACAAATTTAAATTGTGATCCCTAAGGTTATCACATTGCATGTTGGTGGCAGATAACCAGTGTGCAATTGAGAATTGTTAGTAGAAACACATTACCAGAAGCACTGTGATCACAAGGTGAAATCTTTACAGGATCCTAAGGGTGGAGAGTGGATTTCTGGGGCATGAGTCTAGAGCTCAGTCAACTGCAATTTTCTGGGTTGCTATTACCTTAGAGAATTCAGGTTAATTCACGCTCTGAAGGGTTGTGTCCTGCTGGCTTCCATTGGGGGTCTATCTCCAGAGGTCTTCCAGATTCCAGATGCAAGGGGATAAGTACAGAGCAGTAGTCCCTCTGCTGTACTCCCTCCAGACCTCCTGGACCCAGATCCTTGCTTTCTGGAGTGCTCTGGACCTGCCTTAGGCAGTCATGTGGGCCTTCTAATTAAGGGAGGGGGATTTGTACTCCTCCAACCTGAATCCATCTGGGCTGGTTGATGTCTGGGTTAGTCCCAGAGCTGCTCTTTTGAGTTCAACCTCTGAAAGTGCACAAGGTCCTGGCAGGACTGTGAGGAATTCTGTTTTGGAGTCCAGATTCCTTCTTGCCTTCCTCTCTGGTTAAAATGACTATGGCTGACCTCCTTATGGGTGGGTGGGAGACTCTACGCTCCCTTCCACAGCAGAGAGACCATAGAGTTAACTCAGTTTAGGCCCAAAGCAGAGATCCTGTTTGCACTCAGCCTATCTGTGACAGGCAATTGGGTCTTGGAAGAAATGTAGACAAATCTGCTTCGGTGACCAGACTCCTTCTTGCTTGCCTCTTTCATCAAAATGGCTACTGCCTGCTCTCCTTGTGGGCAGGTGGGTGAATCCTCTCTCCTCTCCACAGCCGAGATGTGGAGGAATTTTCCTGATTTTGGTCCAGTGCAGCAGTTCTACATGCACTTGGTCTCTGTGTGGCAGAACCAGTCATACCATATCAATCAGTGTCTCCCCTGTTCCTGTGTTAATTGGGGAGCAAAAGCAGTCTCAGTGGTGACTGGCTGGATCTGAATCAGTTCCTCTTTTCCACTAGCTACACCCAAATCTCCAAATCCCCAAGAGTCTCTCACTTACCAGTGAATCTTTTACAATACAAACACCTTGCAGCAAGGAAGCTTTCCCAACATTTCTTTATTTCAAGTCAAAGAAAGTGACCTGATGCCATGTCCCTGAGGTATGCCATCTTCTTCCCCGCTGGTTTCTTATTTATAAAAGCTGATCCTTTCAAAGAAAAGTTTAAACTAAGAGTTTGAGAAAAATATAACCGCTCAGATAAGGAAGTGATTTTTATGCCTTATATGAGAAATTTCAAGATAAAAAGTAAAGAGAGTTTTGAGAATAATCAATATGTTGAAACTGTTAAGAGCTGTATCCAAGAGGAAAATAGATTGTTAGAATCCTTCAGGTGCAATTAAAGAATTAGTTGTCACTGTGACTCTGTTTGGAGCAACTTCAAATTTAGCTAGATTGGTAGATTATTGTCATGTGTTCTCCTCTTCTCAACAGAATTTTTGCCTTATAAAACTGTGTTGACACACACTAAAATCAAAAGCGACATTTCTAGAAGAGGATTTCAGTTTTAAATCAGTTGTGAGCTGCTGATGAGATGATATAGAAATAAATGGAATAAATTACCATCAGTGAAGAAAAATATTACCTTAAAAGTTTGAAATTACCTGAAAAACTTTAAACTCAATATTTTAAGAATATTATATAATACCTTGTAGAAAATGATGATGTGGTTGTTCTTTACTGCCCCTCTTTTTCTAAATTGAGACTTGCTGAATTTCCTAACATAAGAAAAAAAAATCTTGATTTTCTCATCTTTCTGGGATTCTTTAGCCCATTTAATTTACAAGCAAAGTTTTTGAGGACCACCCTCTTTACGGCAGAACCTTTTAGTGAAAGAGGCAACAAAAGGAACTGGGACTCTGTAGCCTTAGATTACGACCACTCATAATCTAAGTTTGGGTAAGTTTCCTACTTCGGTTGAGTGCTACATGGGATAACTGAGTTTTCTCTGAGGTTTTTCTAAATATGAAGTGATTTATTAATAAGAGACTAACATCATCCTTGCTCTAAGAAAATAAGCTTATGTATAAATTGCCTTAAAATAAAAAGAGAGTTGAATAATTTTACATATCTTTCATATAATTAGTGATACTTATTAAGAGTGGATTTCCACTTTCGGAGTTGATTTTGGTTGGAGATAGCCCCTTACTGTGCTGACAGGGGAAAGAAAATAGCAGGTACAATGCAAATATCCTCCCTAGGATCCCCATCAACTATTTTGCACAAATTTGTGGGACTTTCTACTGGATAAATGAGATAAAAATTGCTTAGGGCTTGGCATGTGCTATAATTTGGAGCTGGACAATACACCTAAGATATAACTGTTCTTAAAGGCTTGCTCCTCATGTTGGTCCTCTTCAGAGATGGTGAAGACTTTAAAAGGTGGGCCTGATGGGATATTAGGTCATCCATGATATAAACTTGCCAGCGATTGTAGGAGTCTGTTCCCTTCCTTTTTCATTTTGATTTCTTGACCATTAGGTGAGCAGTTTTGCTCTATTATGAGCTGCCAACATTATGTGCCACCTCTTCACAAGCTTAAAATAAAAAACATGGTTAATCAATCCTGGACTGGAATCTCTGAAAATGCAAACCAAAATAAGCCTTTTTTCTTCTGCATTGATTATCTCATGTATTTGTTAAAATGATAGAAACTTGACAAAAAAGTGTGGCTTGCAAGTCCTAAATTTCATTACTTCAGCCTGTCAACATTTAAATGCATTTCATTTCTACATTCCTTTGATGAATATGAGACATTGCCATACCTCAAAGACTGCTACCTCAAAGACAGAGATGCAGGGAGAGAGAGAGTATATAATCAGCAAGTCAATTAAACTGTTTCATAAAAAAAAAATACATGATGATGTTAGGCACAATTTAAATTCCATTGGAATATATATTTTCTTACTGAAATCATCCCATAAGAGTATTTAAATACGGACTGGAGAGGTGGCTTGGTGGTTCTGGCACTTGCCTGGCATGCATGAGGACCTGAGTTTGAACCCCAGCAACATGTACACAATGAAGTGTCAAAGCAATGAAAGCCATGTAAAAACTAAATAAATTTGACTCTCTATTTCCCTCTCTCTCTCTCTCTCTATCACTGTCCCTCTCTCTTTAAAAAAATAAAAAATTGTGTTTAAATACCATTTCACCATAGGAGGTAGAGTTTGGAGTGTCTTCATTCTTCAGAAATTTAAACAGCACGTTACAAGATTTACTCTAGTCTGCAAGAGTTGCTCAAAAATATACCAAAGCTTATCTCCAGAAGTTCCAAGGAAAGCCCTGGAAGTTCAGTTTAGGTAGCAGAGATAACAAAGGAAAATGGAAGTCTTTCATTGAGTTTGAAGGGGATTCTAATAAATAGAAAGTATACTTATCAATCTATTAAAGATGAATATAACACCTAAGGATTAATTTCTACTAAGAAGACTACAGTCTTCAGAAAAAGCAAAATGTGAAAAAAGGAAATATAACCCTTCAGGTAGAACAAAGAGTTAACCTAAAAAAGTATGCACTAGGCGTGTGTCTTTTCAGTGAGATAAGACTGTAATAACTCAATGGCTCCAATGAGGGAAAACAATTTTCAGTCCATAATTCTACACCCAACTAACTTTGTCAACCTGAAGGATTGACCTAAATTTAACTTGTTTCTAGTTGACTTATGATAGCATTATGAATTGCACCCCCTCTATGCATTTTCTGGAGGGAAAAGTAACCTACACAAATCTACACATGGACACTAGAAAAGAAATTATGTCAAATTGAGTTGTCTCTCAAAGTGTCAGTCAACCCTAACTTCACTCAGGGGAGAAAGAGGTGAACCAGCACAGCACAGTAAAAGTGAGCTCGTTTGTGTACATAGGGCCTAGAACTACTATGCAGCTTGGCCCATTCTGCTCTCCAGAATGTTTCCTTTTGCTTTCAAAAACTTCTGCCCTGCCTGACAATTTCTTACATATAGCTCCATTCTTTGCTCAGGACACCAAGGACCTAGAACCAAGATCCCTTGAGCAAGAAGTTTAAATGTTTCCAGAAAAATATTGATTTGAAAATTCCAGAAAATCAAAACAAAAGTCAGGACAAGTAAAGAGGAATAAACATGTTTATTAGAATTTGCAATAAATAATATCTACCAGTTGAATATAATAAAGCCTGAGATATGAAATCTATCTTGTAACTATAAAAGTACAGAAAACTATTAGAAAAGGCAAGAGCATGAATACCATGAAATAGGTTGTTAAAAAATGAACAAAGTGGATGGAGATGTGGCTCAGTGATATAGTGCTTGCTTGTCATGTGTGAGGATCTGAATTTGAACCTCAGCACCACATGCACGAGGTAGAGGAAAAACAAAGCCAGAAGAAAAAATAAAATCAATTCTTTCTTTCTCTCTCCCACACTCTCTCTCTTTAAAAAAAAGAACAAAGCATTGTTATATTAAATGAAAGTTATTAAGATAAGAAATCTATGTTAGAAAAATGTATCTTAAAAATGTGATAGTGATTGAATTGGGAATTGGAGTATATATATATATATATATATATAATTATATATACTTAATTATAACAAAGAGCAGTAAGAATCATACATATATACTGATACTGAACTATAACAAAGAGCATTAAGAATCATATCTAAAATTAATAAACTGGAAAAATACTTGAATCAGATTGTATAGATTTGTGCTGTCAATAATAGTAGCCACTAGTCTTACGTGTAATTCAAATTTAAATGTAATGTTAAGTTATACTAGCCATATCTCAGATGTCTAAAAACCACATGTTGTTAGAACCTGTAATATCAGACCATACTATTATAGAATATATTTATAATCAACTGAAACTCGGAATCATATATGCTAGAATTTGGGTGAACCTTGAGTGCTAAGTGAAATAAACCAGTAACAAAAGGACAAATACTGTGTAATTCCACTTGTATGAGGTATCTAAAGTATTCATATTTACAGAGATAGAGAAAAGAATGAGTTATCAAGGACTGAAGGGAAGACGGATAGGCAAATATTACTTAGTAAAGTTAAATAAACTGAAAAAGAATTTCCATTTTGCATAATGAAAATCATTCTGAAGAATTATGAATGGTGATGATGGTTGCACTCACTCCTTTCAAGTAGTGTATTTAAAGACAGTTAAATATACATTTTACAGTATACGTTTGCTAACACAATTAAGGAACAAGAAAGAGAAAACAGAAAACCCATAAGAAAAGTGAGGAACAGTTACCTTTCTACTAGATTCCAAAAATGATTTTTAGTCGGAAAGGTGTATATTTCTGAAAATAAAAACTACTACAAATCCCAATCATAGACCTCTTAATACAAATGAAAGTAAAATAAAAATTAGAGTACCTGCTCTTAAGTTATAGCCAATGATTCACTTTGTATCTGGAACAAGCTCATTCAAATCAATATACATCTTTAAAGTAATTAGGATCTTCAGTGTTTTTTGCAACTCATTATTGAACAAGGATAAGGTGAAATGGGTGTGGAAAACTTTCATGACCTACACATGATAAGTTTGGAATTGGTAAAGGATGGTACATGAGGATACTTTTTTTGAATGTTCCTATTCTCCAGAATAAAGACAGGAAAAAACATACCTTCATAGGTGTACATGGGATAGAATTCGTTATACTCCATAATGAGAGGGACAATCAAGAAAATATAATTTTGAAGATCTTTGAAAATAAAATCATGCGTGTCTCTACAGATTAATCATATTTAGAAGTAACCCAAGTCTCAATTTGCTATTTTTAATGTACTTACTTAGAACTAAAAGAAACTATCTGTACTTTGAAAATGTTCAATAGGTTTATAATTAGCCACTTTATAAAAATGCTAGCTTCAAATTAAAAAAAAGGATCAGGAATATCAGCTGAATTTTATAAGGGTCTGTACAGTGCTGCAAACAAATTGTGTTTTAAGTGATTCAAATTATATGTATGACAGAACATTCATAATTTCTCCAAAGAGAAACAATCATCCTGATTGTCCCAAATGAAATATAATGCATCTTTCCCTTTCAGAGGAATGTACAATGCACAATTGCTTGAATTGCTATTGCTCTGATTTTCAGTCTAATTACTTCCTCATTCACCACTACATAGTATAGATATCATGAAATGAAGCTTGAAATGTGGATCAGAGACCATATTCTCTCTGCATCTCACATATTCCAGTATGATTTTAAGATAAATACTAGATACAGGACAGAGAACACTGAATCCATTAGAGAAAATAATACTGACTTGCAAAAAATGAAACCTACAAATGGAAATAATAAAATCACACTTTATTCATCCACATACAACATGTTAGTTTTGAGTTAAATGGTGGAACAACCCATAAACCTTTCCCTCAATGAGCAAACAGTCTAGTGAGGGATGGCACCAGAACACAATATTTCAATCACTCACATTAGTTGTTTTTGCACCTTATATTAGAAATAAAGTCAGTTTTTTAGGGAAAAAAATCAAATATCAGGGATGTGGACCAAGAGACGTCACAGACATTACAGGACACTGGATATGCATTATAGCAAAGTAGCAGATAATAACTGTACAGAAAAAAATAGGGAAAACATTCTAAAAAGAAAGAAAAAGGCATGGAAACCGAAAGGAGCCAAGAGAGGCCAGTGTACTCATAAAACAGTAAGTAGGTTCATATGACTTTAGTGCAGCAGTATACAATAAAACAGTGAGAGAAATATTAAAGATAAAAATAGCTGTGCTAATTTAAACACGAAGTGTTTATAGAATGGCTGTTACATGCCAAACCTACTGTAGGAGTTAGAGACAACTTCTTAAGTGCTTCTAAGTGTCTGTATCTGATACTATTTATAGCCATTTACATTTTATATATCCATATTTAACAATCAGTATTTCTATAAAAATCTATGTATAACATATATATCATGCTATTTAATTCCTATAATATATAGAAGCATGGATTTATTACTATTTTATATATGAGACAATTAAATTCTATCTTAGCCTGTTCCATTTCTACAACAAAATAGTCGAGACTGATTAATTTTTAAATAAATGGGTTTTATGCAGCTCAAATTTCTGGAGACTTAGACTACAAGATTTGGTGTCCCCATCTATTTTGCCTCTAGTGTGGGTCTTCTAGCTACATTTCAATATGGTGCATGCTATCATGGTAGGAGGGCATTCAAAAATGAGAGAACTGTCAAGGTTAAGACAGGAACTAGGGAGTTCATAGCCCAGATTTGCTCTTTTTAGGTCCTGCGAGAACTCCATTGCTCCCTTCCTACAGCAACAATAACCTAAATACTTTCCCATATGCTTGCACCTCTGCAAACTTCCACCACCTCAACACTGCCACACTGAGGACCAATCTTCCAACACATAGACCATATTCAAACCAGAGCAACTTCAAAATAAATAAATATTCTAAAATGGGTCATTCAGTAAGTTGTTGAGCCTACAGTTAAAATCTGAGATGCCTTATTCATATAAAGAATGAATAATATTCAAGAAATGAACTTGGAGAGGTACTTATTAGATTACCAATTCTTGGCTCTCAAAAACCTGATTCCGGCGCTCAGCAGCTATGGTGCTTGCCTGGCATATGTAAGGATGTGGGTTCACGACCAGTACCACATACACAGCAAAGTGTCGGAGCAACAAAGGCAACATGAATAACTAAATAAAAATTGATTCTCTGTCTCTCTCTTTCTCTCTCTCTCTTTCACTGTTCCTTTCTCTTAAAAAAATCCAATTCTGCTGAAACAATTCTACTGAAAACATGAGTTATATCTAAAATTTTCTTTCTTTGAAAAAAATCATCAAGAAACTTTTTTTGTGTAAAATTGTGTTCATAGGTCAGAATTTTATTCCAAATAAATGAGCAAATTTGCATCATAGAGTAGGTAACAATTTGCCATTATACTCTCAGGTAACAAATTATCATTGTCAGTGCCATACATGATCCTGTAATTTTCCCTTAAATAGAAGCAAAGGGAATGTGCCTTGCTATACTATGGATGTCTTTATTTATTTTTATTGCAGGTCTACTTTGGGTAGAAAGTGTCAAAGAAAAAAATATGAATGCTTTTTAAAAGTGTGATTTTATTTTTATTGCCAGTGCTAGTAAGTCATAAAAGTCACACTGTTTCTTGTGTTCGATTCTCTTTCGCATAAAAGCACGAAGCTCACAAAGCTATAGAAACACCTTAAGTGCATCAACCTTGTAAAATTTTTTTTTTCCTGCTGAGTGTTTCAGTGAGGAGAATGCTGAAGTGGAAAAGACAAGAATCCCAGGAAACATGACTTTGATCAAGCAGAAACATAAAACCAAATGCATCTTCTCTGAAAACTCTTGAAAACTTTAGATTTCTAAGCAAAAGAAATCAGACACCACTGGGGGCACATTAATGAAATTCATTTTCTGAAATGACTGAGCTATTTTATGAGTCAAAGTAGTGGAAAATAGTTGAGATTTTTTAAATGAGCTAATTAACTTTAAGATATGTGCTATAAATTGCAATATTTTGAAATATTCCATGGAAAAGAAAAATAACTTCAATGCTGATCTTTAGTCTAACCAAGAAACTCAATGAAGATTGAAGATTTTCAGTTCAATGGACAACTGACTTTCCATTTTGTACGTAATTTTTGATATCAAGAAGGTAAAAACTTCCTGATTTTTTAGCCACTTTAAGAAATGCTAAACTTCAGTGAATCTTTTTTTTTAAACCCAGTGCATCTTTAAATAAATAAGCATATTTTTTTTCTTAGAACACTGACTTGAATGAAAATCTTGCTTCTCTGATCACAGATGGAGCTCTGGGGATGGTTGTTAACATATGATTTTGCTGCATGTATGCAGAAATAAGCCCAGATGTCTCTGTAAATTTTAGTCTTTGGTATTGGCAAGCATTGGCTTCAGAGAATCTCAAACCATCATATTTATTGAAATGAAGTTTTCCATTGTGAAGAATGTGGACATTATCTGGAATCTGTCAAGCAATAAAAAGACAATATGTAGCTCTTCTCTACTAAATAAATATTTTCATTTTTTTACAAGTTACATCTTTAAATACTTGATTAGTTTTAGAATGGGTATTTTGTTTTGAGAGAAAATTAAATCTCCCTTGTAGAAAAAGATGAGTTTTTTTTATGCTTGAAGTCAAACCTTTGTTACCATTTTAAATATCTATCATCTAGCTGGCTAGTTATTGATCTATCATCTACTTATCTATTATCTATCATCATCTCTCTATCTCTGCCTCTCACACTGTCTCCCCCTCAACCTTACTTTCTCTCTCTCTGTCAAGTTGTCACTGAATATGAAAGGGAATAAAAATGGCTGATGAAGCACAGAGTTCCAAGTGCTGGATGAAACATTTCTGTAGTCGACAGTTAGCCTTGGCTAAATCATTTAAATGCATCATGAATTTTGCAAATACACTTAAATACATCATTTAAATCTTTGGATGTTTACATATAGATAACATAGTCATTTACGTATGCCACATGCTAGAATGTTAGCATGCTACATGCATACGATTAAGAATACATCACTGTATGACCTCCTCTCTTCCTATACCCATGCCATTTATCATGCAATTTGCAATCCGTTCCACTGGACTTGCTCATTACTTGTTTTCACCAACAGGGATATTGGCAGAAAGGATAGACAACACATTTGAAGATCATTAGCTTGTTTGAACATGGCTTCTTGCAAATTTTCAATATCTCTGATGAGAAAACACACTGACTAGGCACTGGTTCCAGGATGAGGATGAGAGATACAAATTGCAGTGTCAAGTGGCATCATCAGAGCTTATGTCATGAGTAGTAAATGCCAATCATATTCCCCTTAGATTTCAGAGGTATTACTAAGTATTATTGTGTTGATTGACACCTAGTACAGTTTTCAGAATTCTTTATTTATTGAATTTCTTTATTCTTTATTTATATATACAACCAACTATTGGTCCTTTTCAACTATAGCTGCATTATTTTATCTATAGAATAATATGCAACATTAATTCAATATAGCATTTTATGTAATTCTGGTGTGCTTTGACATAGAACTCTTTTATAATGAAGCAAATTGTGAAGGATTTACTTAAAGCTATTCAGTTCTGAGAGTTCAAGCTTGGCAGGAAGCAGTTACATCTTAGTCAAGAAAAAAGGTCTCTTCTTTGTAGATATAATCTGGTGCCAGATTACTGATAAGGGAAGAGAGCACAGGATACATCTGAGCCCTGTTTGTCCTTTTAACTTAGAAAAGTTATAACATTGGGAGTCAGGAAAAAAATGTCAAAAAATGAAGGTATTCTCAGACAAAATAAAATAAAGGCGGGTGGGGAGGATCATTACAAGCACAGCTTCTTTGTAAAAAATGTTAAAGTAATTTATTCATGGAAAAAATTCAATCTACATTTGTTTTAAAGAGAGAAGGACAGTGAGAGAGAAAGAGACAAAGAGAATCAATTTTTATTGAGTTTTCCACATGGCTTTCGTTGTTCTGACAGTTGTGTACATGAGTGCTGGGGTTTGAACCCGTGTGCTTGCACATGCCGGGCAAACGTTGTAACCACCAAGCCACTGCTCCGGCTCCTTCAATCTACATTTTTAAAAAAGGATGACAGAGAAGGAAGAAAAGAAGATAAATATTTTATTTTTCTTAATTATCAATTACCTAATTTGAGTGTTGTTTAAAATCAAAGCAGGAACACTATTGTGCTTATAGAACAATGTGAAGGAACAAGAGATTGCTAGAAAATATCAGTGCTTATGTGGAGCTCCATAGTACCACTTGAAGGAAGACTTTAATAAGATAAAATTATATAATATAAACTCTAGAATAACCACTAAAATGTTTTAATAAAAATATATTTTGTACATTATGATTGGAAGTAAAATAGAAGCATGATAAACACTTAAAAGACAAAGAAGGCAGTGAAGGGAAATAAAAAGAAACCAAGAACAAATGCATTTACACACACTGCGCTAATTAATTCAACTCTGTCACACTGACATCAGATACGAATAATCTAAACACATTAATTAAAAGACAGGTATTTTTATGATGGACTAATAAACATGATACAAATATCCATTGTTCTTGAGAAACCTTCTTTGAATATAAAGAATCAGCTTCGTTAAGAGAGATTGAGTAGAGCTGGGGCAATGACTCAGTGGTAGAGCATTTGCCTGGCATGTGGGAGGACCAAGGTTTGAACCCCAGCACAATATATTCAACCAAGTTCAGGAAAAAAAAGAAAAGAAAAAAAATAAATAAAATTGACTTTCTCATTTTCCCTCTTCCCCTTTCCCTCTCCCTCTTAAAAAGAAAAAGAGAGAGATTGAAAAAGATGTGCTACACTAACACTGATAAAATTTCAGGAAAAAAAGCAGACTTCAGGCAAGGGAAATTATCAGGTATAGAAAGGATCATTGCGTAATGATAAAGTGGTCAACTATAGAAGAAGGCATAAGAATTTAACTTAACTGAAAGTTAAATTATGTCAAACTTATCAGCCTAACATCATTAATGTATTATCTTACGGTTCTGTAGATGAAAAATCTAACACAGGTCACACCAGGCTAAAGTTAAGAGCATCACAGGGCTGTGTTCCATTCCAGAGGCTCTCAGGAAGATTCATTTTCATGTTTTTTCATATCCTACAGGTTGCCTTGCCTTTCATGAATCATGTCTACCTTCATCTTCAAAGCTCTTAAAGAGGAGTCCATCTCACATCTTATCACTGTGATCTCATTTCCATTATCACCTCCTGTCTCTTCTTCCTCTTCCTTCAATTGAAGTGCATTTGGGACTACATTGGACCAGCAGAGATAATCTAGGAATAATCCACTTATCTTAAAGCCAGCCATTAGCAACTTTACTTCCATCTGCAGGCTTAATTTCCCTTTGCTATGAAAGGTAATAAATTCATCATCTGCTGATCACAGTCTACCCTCTGGCATCCAAAGAGTCATGTCTTTTCCACAGGCATTATAATTTTATCCCAAGCCAAGGTCCCCAAGACCGTCAACTCATACTGCATCTTCACAAAGTAAAACCACCTCATTGTTAGTTCATCAATTCTAATAGCAATCATCTATATCATCTAAATTAGGTATGATTAAGTATCTAGTTATAATCCTCCCTGGGTTTTATGAATCAAGACAACAACTTATCTATTATAAAAATGCAAGGTAGGACAGACTTGGAATAGCAATTGTACACATTCCTAATCCAAAATGGAGAACATTAATGAAGTCACCAGTCTCAAATTGAAACAAATTAAAAATTCAGCCTGAAAAATTCTATTTAGTTTCAAGGCCTGGGTCTAATCCTTTGGGTCACAGACCGCACTCAAGAAAAATAGTAAACGTTTGCAACTATTAGCTTTGCCATTAGTTTATGACCTGCAGAAGTTTGGGGGATCTAGTAACTTTCTTTCATTTCATTCTCCTTGTGTTCCTGTCAGTCTGAACTGGTAGTGTTTTCTTCACTCTTGAATGGTAATTTCACTGACTACACAATCATAGTTTGTTGTTATTTTCCCCTAAACTTTAAATATTTTATTTCTCTCTCTCTTCTGGCTTGTATGAATTCTGACAAGTTCACTGTACTTGGTATTTTTGGTCTTGTATGGGTAAAGTGTTCCTCTATCCCGTTATACAATTGTTTGGACAACCTAACCTCTGCAATCACAGTACAAGTGGACACAGGTATAGCTCATGCAGGTGGGCATGACCTGGGCATGGTGCACATGATACTGGCTTTGCAGGTATGCAAAATGCAAGAATTATGTAACCATGGAACTTCCATGGATATTTCAAAGGAAAATTTTGGAGAATGGGCAGAATTATGCCATGAGGTTGGAACTCCCGCAAAGTGACCCTTTGTGGGGCAATGTATAATGGAACTAGGAATGAAGCTGAGATGGAGATCCTGAAAGACAGTACTGTCAGAAAATGCAATATTTGATAAAGAAAGCTGCAGGCAGAATGCAGAGCCAGCCTGAGAGAGTGACCGTGAGAGCAGCAACCAGCAAAGCCAGAGATAGGGCTACCTAAGCCCCTCAGAACTCACATATAGTCGCACTATTCCCTAGATACTAGATGTGGAGCATTAGGATTTAATGTTTGCCCTGCTGGGGTTTGGTCTTGCTCTGGGTCACCCATCTTTTGAAATCGTAATGTTCACTATGTGCTTAAAATATCATTCTAGATTGGAAGTGTTAACTTGTTTTTTGATTTTGTAGGAGCTCACGGTAGATTTTGTCTTGGGTCTCAGAGGATAATTTAAAGTTGAACTTTTGAGCAATTCTGTAACAGCTGACATTGGGACTCTTAAAAATAGAATGTGGGAAGGGGAAGGGATGGATAAGGGTGGATAATTGGGGGGGCTCTCTTAGGGGTAAATCTAATCTTCAGGATCTATATACATTATATATTATTTTGTTAAAAAATTGAATGATTGTTCAACAAATAAATTTCTCAATAAAAAATAAATAAAATATTTTATCTAACATCCTAAAAAAAAATAGAATGAATGCATTTCGCATTGTGAACTAAACAGAACATTGGGGGGGTCCAGCAGCAAAATGCAATGTTTAGATGAGTATTTCCCAAAGTTGATGTGTTAAAGTCTTGGTCCCAGAGTGGTAATACTGAGAGGTAAGGTGTCTTTTAGGAGATGGGTCCTAGTAGGCTAATCTATGCAACTTTAATTGATACAATTATTTGTGATTCTAAATAATATCAAATGATAATATATAGAACAAGGGCTTTTTCCAAAATGACCTGATGGTTAAGCACAGTGGTGCATACCAGTAATTCTAGTGACTCAGGAGTCTGAAACAAGAGGATTACAAATTTGAGATCAGCCTCAGCACTTTAGCAAGGCCCGAAGAAACTTAATGAGGCCCTGTCTCAAAACAAAAAATAAAAAGAACTGGGGACATGGCTCAGTGGTTAAGTGTCCCTGGGTTCAATCTCCAGGATCAAAACAAAAAAATAAAATAAAATAAATAAAAAATAATAAGGAAAAGAAAAGAGAGGGCTGGAGATATAGCTCAGAACCCATCTGGGTTCAATACCCAGTACTAAAAGAAAATAAAACAAACAAAAGAAGCCAAAAGGACCAGATATTATTGATGAAAATTTTTCAGTCCCTTTTTCATCATTTTGTGATAATTGTAGAGATCACAGGTAGATTTTGCCATCATTTTATATTGATAAAACTGTATTATGGAAAACATCTCATTGTTTTAATAAAATGCTGTGCTGATTTTTGGAGTGAAAAATAAATAATAAGGAGTTTCTGTCTACATGTGAAAGTAATTCCGATAAAGGCAATAGATAGCTGCATCTGAAAACCACAAAAACCAGGTAGATTATCAACAGAGAAATCTGTTTTGTATTTGAAAACTAGTGCCCCAGTGCATAAGTTGTAAAGTATTACCAGGTCTGTAGAAGAAAAGAAGAACAAAAGCTGTGGAATATATATATATATATATATATATATATATATATATATATATATATATATTCACTGTGGCATTCTACTCAGCTATTAGAAAGAACAATATTCTGGCATTTGAAGGTGAATGGTAGCAAATGGAAGAAATTATGCTGAGCAATATTAGGCAAACCTAGAAACTCAAGAATCAAAGGTTTCCCCTTATTTATAGAGGCTGGAGAAAACCCCAGGCTTGGGGGAAAGGTCAAACTCATGTTCCAGATTCACCAAAGTTGAAGCAACATATAATCAAGGGAAACTATAGATATGTGTGTGGTTGGGGGAAGAGGCAGAGGAATGGGAGAGGGAAGGAGGATAAGGAGAGATCTGTTGGGGGAATCAACAATGTAGCTTACTCTGTACTCCCCCGAGAAGCCAAATAATACTTATGCAATCATTTAATTCTGCAAAATGCACAATCATATATATATATATATATATATATATATATGTTCTTTTTATTTTTATGTATGCTTATATTTTATATATGTATGCACACACACATTTACACACGTTTATATCTATTATGGGGAAATACAAAAGTGTCAAGGATTGCGCTGTAGGTGATGTGGGGGTGATTATGGATTAGGATCAAGGTCACATCATATTGTTACTACATATGAGTCTATGATTGCACAACAGCACGATTCATCAATAAAATAAAAACTACTTAAGTTTTTTTTTTTAAAAAAGGACCCAAAAAGATTTTTAAAACAAAGATATTTCCCTGTGGATAGAGAAATATAGTAGAGGTGTCCAAACAATGCCCAACTCAAATCAGATGGATAAAGTTTGTAAAAATTTTGGTTGATCGTCTGATATGTGGAATACCTGTAAAAAC
This sequence comes from Aplodontia rufa, assembly GCA_004027875.1. Lineage (NCBI taxonomy): Eukaryota > Metazoa > Chordata > Mammalia > Rodentia > Aplodontiidae > Aplodontia > Aplodontia rufa. The sequence continues at coordinate 1,075 of PVKS010005330.1, read as the reverse complement.
TTAAAAATATATAAAATATGTAATTATATAATAGAAAGAAGAATATAATTATACAGAGTTATAATATCAAAGTAATCACATTATAGCAATGTTAATTAATATAATAATTTATAAAAGCTCTAGATTATCATGTTCAACCTATTTTTATGTACTTATGTCAATTTCATGAAAATACAGAAAGGAAAATTTGGGACTATAGACAGAAATCACTGAAATTGTCAGAGAAATTGATAACCCAACTTTGTACTGGTGATACAGGTAAACCCTGGATCACATGTGACCTGAAGTGGGTAGAATTCAAGAGTTCCAGCAAAAGAACTATTATGTAAGACTTAAAAGATGAAAGTATTAAGGTTCATAAGCTTTATAGTAAATAATTTGGGTTCCAATAATAATTAATCAAAATGTGAAAAAAGGAGAGAGGCAAGATGGCAATGTGAAGAGAAAAGGCTTCCCCAGCACCACCAAGACTGATTGGGAAATCTCCAGCTCTTCTCCAGTATTTTGAGGTGCATTTGGGGCATTAGCTACTTGAAACGCCAGTCCTAATTTGCTCAGTGCTTTTGAGGAGCAGTGACTTAGAAGTGACCAGGGGATTTCTTTTCTTTTCTGTCCCGGCTGAGACACGGCCACAACTGCAGCTGCTCTTGCTTGCTTACATTCCGCCTGGGACTGGGGGAGGGGTCTAACCACCTACGAACACATCAGCACAGAAAACCCACAGTGCTTTAAAGAAACCAAAGAAAGTGCTTTAAAGAAAGTGCTTTAAAGAAACCAAGAATTGCCAAAGCACTACTAAGCAAGAAAGATGAAACAGGCGGTTTTGCCATTCCAGATCTAAAACTATATAATAGGGCCATAGTAACAAAGACAGCGTGGTACTGGTATCAAGACAGGGAAGAAGACCAATGGAATAGAATAGAAGACCCCGAAACAAATCCTCAAATCTTTAAACATCTGATTTTTGACAAAGGGGGACAAAATATTACATGGAGAAGTGACAGCCTCTTCAACAAATGGTGCTGGACAAACTGGTCATCCACCTGCAGAAAGTTGAAATTAGACCCATATCTTT
>PVKS010005329.1:0-85880 GCA_004027875.1 Aplodontia rufa | reverse complement strand
TTCCAACTTGTGTGTCCCAGAGAGCAATGCTCCAGGTGGAGGTGGGGAAGGAAAGGGAATATTCTATGCCAGGCTGGGGAGCTGGACTGGAGGGAAGACGTGCACCCTCACCTCTTGGCTCAATCCTTCTCCCCTGGGACCTGGTATTGTCCCCAGACCCTGGGGTGGGCTGGCAGACAGGGCTCATGCAACAGTGAGTCGACAGGAGGTGGCACAGAAACGCAGCCCTATTGCCCCTTGGGTGGGGCGGGAGGGCTAAAAGGGGCCATGCTGTGGCCACAGTGGGTCCAAACAGAAGTATCTGCAGTGTACATACAGGAGGGTTGAAGAGGGGCTCACCTGGCCCCAGGCCATGTCTGGGACCAAAGAGAGGGAAGTACAGGTGGCACTGTCATGCCAGGGGCAGGGTCCAGGCCAGCCATGCCACCTGAGCTGGGCACAGCAAGCTGGGGGAACGGGCTACTCCTTGGCGCGGCCAATGATGGTGAGAATGTACAGGAAGATGTTGATGATGTCTGTGTACAGGTTCAGTGCTGCAAACACGTACTCCTCCGGGCTCAGGGACAGCTGCTTGTTTCCCAGCAGCAGCTGGGTGTCCACTGCCAGGAACTGGGATGACAGCACCGTGCTGAGGGACAGCCCCCCACCCACCCAGCACCCCCAGCCAAGGCCTCCTACCCTCTCACTCACACAGGTGAAGAGCAGGGCACCCAGTGAGGCGTACACGATCTCCAGGATGCGGTTCCGGATGAAGATGCAGAGGATGGCAAAGATGAAGAGCACCACCATGCTCACCAGGAGCACACCCATGCACGAGGTGAAGTCGTAGCGGGTCTGTGGGGAGGGACAGGAATAGGAGGCTGTGGGTGGTAGGCCCTGGAAGGCCTCAGGCCCTGGGGCCACAACCTACATGGGTGGGGGTCCTCACCTGCATGGAGAAGATGACCACCGTGAAGCAGACAGCCGTGGTGATGCCCACAGCCATGATGACCGCCTCAGTGTTGTAGAAGCTGGCTATCATACCCACCATGTAGGACAGGCTGATGGTCAGGATGGACTGTGGGAGAAGAGGGCTGTACCCCACACTGCATGTGCAGAGCTGCTCCCAGCCATAGCCCATGTCCCTGCCCCTCCCCTGCTTCATAGGCCCCAGGGGCCTGGGCTGAGGTCTGGAGGTTACCAGTGCCACAAGGTTCCAGGGGTGCTTTCGCCGGAAGTCCCCACAACAGCTGAGGACAATGAGGGAGACGAAGAAGATGGCATAGGAGACATAGTAGGTCCAGACGTTCTCCCGGACAAAGCCCTTCACCTCCCCAACAAAAGTGAACACAGCCACCGTGGACAGGGTCACCGACAGTTGCAGGGTCAACACCAGGAACACCTGGAGAGGGACCCAGTCAGAGTCCCACCCTGGGCCACCCCCAGGCTTATCCTCCCCACAGAGAGGGCCCTACCTTTCGGATGAAGGCCTGCCGGATGCTCTTGTCGTCCCAGTTGGTAGCAGGGAAGTCTTGGTTGTCATAGTAGGATGGGGGGCCCTCTTCCTGGTAGTTTCCAAGCTGTGGTGCTGGGGGGATAGCGGATAGGTAAGTGCCACTGCAGGGCAGCTGTGTCCCTGCCCTGCTCCCCCACCCTACTCCCGCCACTCACAGTCAGGGTCCTGTGGCTGGAAGGGCTGTGGTTGTCCATAGGGATTGGGAGGGAAGGGGCTCTGTGGGTAAGGCCCCTGGGGGTAGATCCCTTGGGGGTAGGGGCCCTGAGGGTAGCCTCCTTGGGGGTAGGGGCCCTGAGGGTAGCCCCCTTGGGGGTAGGAGCTAGGGCCATGGGGATATCCTGGCTGACCATAGGGGGAGGGCTGGAAAGGAGGCTGGGGATAAGGGGCCCCAGGGTAAGGAGGCTGAGCATAGGGAGGCATGGGGGGCTGGGGCCCCCCTGGGTATCCAGGGTTGGGGGGAGGGTAGTTGTCCCCAGACACCAAGAAACTCTTTTCATGGGACATGGCCTTCTGTTCCACCGGCTGCCCCTATAGGAAAGAGAGCAAACAATTAGCCCATCTGATGGTCGCTGGAACCAGGCCTGTGCTGCCCCACCGGATGCCTGCCAGAAACCCAGGAGGAAGGAGAGGGCTACGACCCTTGCTCTCGGCTGTGGGAATCCGGGAACAACTGGTCCAGAAGCCGTGGGGGCCAGGTGGCCAGCAATGGGCCTTCAGAAGGGGCTGTTCTAGGCCAGCCCTGGAGAAGGGGGAGGGGACGGGCCCGGGAAGAGGACAGAAGGGATGGCTGTCAGCCTCCGGGTTGGGGACTTTGAAGCAGCGTTCCCACCGTTGCCGTTGCCGGAGTCCTCCTCGGGGTCAGAGCTCAGCCCTGAGGAGGGGGCTGGGGGCGTGGCTGAGGAGGTCTGGGGGTGTGCCCTGGCCCTCCCCTTCGCATCCCGCCCGGTAAGCCGCTTGGAGGGGCCCCGGAGCCAGCGCCTATTTCTATCCCTGGAAATCCCCGTGCCATCTGTGACCCATGGGCGCTCTGACCCCCCCCCCAGGTGCGGATCGGAACGTCCCTGTCCCCAGGGCGGGGAGCAGGCCTGGACTGGCTGCCGGGGTGACTGTCGGTGGGGTTCGCCAGGAACAGCGGGGTGCGGGGGTGTGTGGGGGATGGAAGGGCGCAGAGGGCGTGCGGGGAAACAAAGCAGGCGTCGGGAGAGACGGGCGCAGGGGCGACGGCCGCGGGGCGCGCACCGTGGGCGGGTGGGCCCTCGGGCTGGTCCCGGCCGCTCCGGGGCCGCCGGTCCTGCCTCCGCCGCAACGCGCCGCCCCCTCCCTCCTGCTCAGGGCCGCCGCGGCTCCCCGCCCCCACCGCCGCCGCCATCCCGGCCCGAGCGGGCCGCGCGCCCTGGCCGGACCGATGGATCGATGGACCGACCGAAGGCAGCCGTGCGAGGCTGCGCAGGGGCGGCACGGGGGCGGCTGCCGCGGGTCACGCACGGTCCTGCTCTCGAGCCCGGACTCACCGCTCCCGGGGCGCCTCAGGCGGGTGAGCACGGTGTCCGCTGCGCGGCCGTGCGGCGATGCCCGGTGCGTCCGCACCCGCACCCGCTCAGCGGCCGGCTCCGCTGGGCCTGCGCCTGCGGCAGGGGAGACGCAGCCCGGCCTTGTGACGGGGCGGGGCCTTGTGACGGACGGGGGCGAGGCGGGGCCTGGCGACGGGGCGGTGCGGTGCCAGGGCCTGGCGCGGGGGCGGGGCTTGTGACGGGCGGGGGCTGGGAACGCCCCGACCTGAACGGTTGGACTCACTGCCTGTTCCTTGCCGCGCAGCTGTGGAGTGGCGTCCCAGGCTAGAGGCTCGGGTCCTACCTTCTGCCCTGGGGTGGGGTCGGCCGTGAGAGCTGGAAACCCCTGGAGGCAGGGGCCTGTGCGGGTTCCCTGCTCAGGGAGTTAAACTGATCCTGGATTTGCTGAAGCCTCCAAGTACTCTACGTCCCTTCTTTGCCTTAAAACACATCGTTCATTTCCCCTTTTCATCCAAGTCGATCCCAAACCAAGAGACCTAAAGTTCAAATTGCCCCATTCTGTCTGCTAGTCATGGAAACCAAAGGCCAGGCACCATACTAGGCCTCAGAACCTGTGATGGGCCTGAGGCTTAGAGGCATAGCTGGACTGGAGGCTAGGTTAACTCCTGTCTAGGCTGCCAAAGCCCACGGCCTGAGAAAGTTCTGACTCGGCCAACAGGACATTCCTCTGCAGCAGGCAGATTGACCTGGGGTCTGGGAACCTTCCTGTTCCTGCACATGCCAGTGCAAAATACTGTGTAAAAACTTCCAACAGGATTGATTTCAAGTCACCACCAGTTTAACAGCAATTCACAGAAATTCCTGTAGATTTAAAGATCTGTCAATTGTGTAAGGGGCTCGGTGCACCTGTGGTCGACCCTGTGCAGCTGGGATTGGCACTGTACATGGGTAATACACAGTGTGTAAGAAGGTGGTGAGAGGGTTGGATTGGTGGCTTGGCGGTTACAGTGCTTGCCTGGCTTGCACGAGTTCACCAGTTCAAACCCCAGCACCACGTACACAGCGAAGTGTCCAAGGAATGAAAGTCACATGAAAATTAAAAAACTAAATAAAAATTGCTTCTCTCTCTCACTGTCCCCTCTTTCTTAAAAAAAAAAAAAAAAAAAGAAGAAGAAGGTGGTGAGTCCTATGAGAAAAGAAAATGGGCAGCAGGGTGGGAAAACTTCAGCTTTGTGGAACCAGAAGCTCACACAGTTTGAGAGAGCTTAAGGAAAATAAAATGACAAATACATGGTAGAGTGCAGAGCTTCAGGAGCCTGCGCAAATCAGAGTCCTTTAGGGTTTTTAGCTTTATGTTAAATCTGCCACTGAGGGCCAGCTAAGAGGGGTCATGGAGGAGGGAAGGCCAGGTCACTCAGAAGGAAGAGCCAGTGCAGGGGCACTGAGATGGGAGTGGCCTATAATTCCAGAAGTATTGAGACACCAGGGAGGCTGGAGCCCACAGCATCATCAGTGTGGGTGGCAGCAGGACAAAGAGTGGCCTGGGGCCTGTCAGGCCCTCAAAAGGTCTTAAGCACTGGGTGCAGTGGTGACGCCTGTAATCCCAGTGTCTCTGGAGGCTGAGATGGGAGGATCACAAGTTCAAAACCTTTGATCACAAGTCTCAGCATTTTAGCAAGGCCCTAAGCAACTTGGTGAGACACTGTCTCAAAATAAAACATAAAAAGGTCTGGGAATGTGGCTCAGTGGTTAAGCATTCCTGGGTCCCATTCCTGGTACAAAAAAAGAAAAGAAAAGAAAAAAAGAGAAAGAGAAAAAAAGACTTTAGCCGTTACTGTCATCAACCCTGAGAGTTGTAGCAGCCATTGTTACCACTTTTCAAGGTTCACCCTGCCCGCTCTGTGGATGATCCACTGTGGGGGTGGGCAGGAGTGGTAGGGGTAGGTTAGGTAAAAGGGTAGGTAGCCATCTAGCAAGAGATGCCAGTGTGGAGTAGTGGATGTACCAGGCGTGTAGGCTGGATAGGGGCCTTGACTCCCTAGAGGAACAGCAGGGGTGGGGCTGTGGTGACAGGAGGTGAGGGTGGAGAGCAGCCGTGGGCACAATTTTGGGGAGGTTGGCAGCAAATGGGATTGGATGATGGGGGAACTGGCAGTGGGTAGGAGTGTGAATAGTTGTTTTTTTTTTTTTTTAAGAGAGCAGGAGAGTAAGAGCACGAGAGAGGAAAGAATCAATTTTATTTATTTTTTCATCTGACCTTTGTTTCTCTGACACTTAGTTGCTGGGGTTTAAACCTTGGTCCTTGCGTATGCCAGACAAGTGCTCCAATCTCTGAGCCACTGCTCCAGCCCCAAGGAGTGTGGATTCTAAAGGTACAAACTGGGTGTGACACCTGGTTCTGCCCTGGGTCCTGACAGTGCCTTCATTTCCTCTTCTGTGGTGAGGATTAGAGGAAACAAGGTATGTCCACACAATGCCTGCATCTTCTGTGGCTAGTCATGAGAAGGGAAGGTGATGATGATGATCCCCTCTTACCTGGCCCTTGGTGGCAGATTGCACAGAAGCTAAAGAACTAGGCATGTGTGAAGGCTGGAGAAGGCCACAGGAAGGGGCTCCACCAGGGAGTGAGAGGGCAGCAGGGACTGTGCTGAGAGGTGAGCTCTTTTGACTCAAGGGCAGAGCTGCTCACCAGCACTCAGGAGTGGCCTGGTTGCCTGGTGGGTGTGAAGGACCAGTTTGGGAAAGTTTCTGAAGGCCAGCCTCAGCTAGGGGCAGGCCCAGAGACTGGTGCTGGTCATCCTGGGTTTCAGGGGACACAGAGGTCTGCAGACCCTGAATGGAGAGTAGTGACTCAGGCCCCTTGGTGCTTTTAGTGGAGAGGGTGATGACTGGCCATTCCCAGGCCACAGGAAAAGGGAGAAGGGCCATACTAGGGGACATTCCTGTCCTCTCTACCAGCCAGGGACTGGCCAGGGCTCCAGAGGCAAGTGGGCAGGCTGGCAGAAGGGTTCTGAGGGGGTCTGCCCCATTAAAATCTCCTGGTGGGCTGGGGTTGAGTCTGCTTCAGGAGAGGAAACACTTGAAACACAGTGACCAGGCCCTGAGCCAGGCCTGCCCCTTCCTCCCTCCTTCCCTCCCTCACTTTCACTTTTGTTTTACTTTGCTCCGGTTCTGCGGAAGGCAGGCCAGGAGTCCCTTGAAGCCTTGGGTGGCAGGAAGAGTGTAAGTGTGGAACGTGGGGCCACCCCCAGTGGGGCAGAGGGACCCAGGGAGGGGTCAGGAGGGGTGGAGCAGGCCTCTTCCCTACCTGTCCCCTCACAGGTTGTGATGGCTGAGGTGGAGGCAGGAGCAGCAGTGGAGCTCCGTGGACTTCCCCAAGATGTGCCAGAAGAGCTGCTCACGCTGTACTTTGAGAACCGCCGGCGATCTGGTGGTGGGCCCGTGCTGAACTGGCAGAGACTTGGCTGTGGGGGTATCCTTACCTTTCAAGAGCCTGCAGGTGAGGGGGCTGGCGGAAGAGGGCAGCCTGGGTACCCTGACACCCTGATGACCCTGCTGTCCCACCCCTGCTCACAGATGCCCAAAGGGTCTTAGCCCAGGCAGAGCACCAATTGCATGGTGCCAGGCTGAGCCTGCGCCCAGCCCCACCACGTGCCCCTGCACGACTGCTTCTCCAAGGACTACCACCTGGCATTGTGCCCCTACGCCTGGAGCAGCATGTCCAGGCCCTACTGAGTGCCGTGGGGCACCCAGTGCAGTCCTGCCATGCCCTGGCCAGCCCCCGGCCTGACAGGGCCCTGGTCCAGCTGCCCATGCCGCTTTCTGAGGCAGGTAAGAGGACAGCCTGGGGCTGAGGTGCTGGCTAGAGGAGGTGCCCTAGTTGATGCACACTTCCCACAGAAGTTGGTGTCCTGGAGGAGCAGGCCCGGAATATGGACCTGGATGGGGCTTCAGTGTCCCTGACCTGGGTGCCCCAAGCCCGAGCTGTGCGTGTGGTAGGGGCCACGCCCCCTGTGGACTTGCTGCTGCTGGAGCTGTACCTGGAGAATGAACGTCGCAGTGGTGGAGGGCCCCTGGAGGGCCTCCGCAGCCTGCCTAGACAGCTGGGCACTGTTGTCTCCTTCCAGCAGTGGCAGGGTGAGTGCACTGACAGACACAGTGGGACCCTTTCTCTTCCACAAAACCTAATGGGCTTTCGGTTCTCTCCTTTCCCTAAGTGGCAGAACGGGTGCTTCAGAGGGACCACTGCCTGCATGGCTCAGAACTGAACCTTGTCCCTCACTATGACATCTTGGAGCCTGAAGAGCTTGCTGAGGGCACTGGTGGAGGTGATGACCCACACATGCTGGGAGCTGGGGCCACTGAGCATGCTCTCCTGGAGGCTGGAGGACTGGCAGGAGTCCTGAAGTGTGCTGTGTTTGTGGGTTCTAGGGAGGCACCAGGGCAATTGAGAGTTGGCTTGGAGTCTGTGGGGTCTCCAGAGCAGACTGGGCTCATAAGGCTGGGGCCTATGGAGTCTGCAGGCTCAGTGGACCCAGTGGAGATCTCTATGGAGTCACTGAGACAAGTGAAGCCTGTGAGCCAAGGGCCCATGGGGCTTCTGGAGCAGGAGAGCCAGGTAGAAGTTGCCATGGGCTCACCAGGGCAGGAGGAGCTGGTGGGTCCAGTGGAGACTGCCCTGGAGTCTTCAGAGAAAGTTGTGCTGGAGAGCCCTGGACTTACAGGGCCTCTGGGTCAGGAGGACCTGGTAGAGATAGTGCTGTCGATGGAGCCAGGGGCCATGCGCTTCCTGCAGCTTTATTATGAGGATCTTCTTGCAAGCCTGGGAGACATTGCCCTTTTCCCACTTGAAGGAATGGATGTGACCGGCTTTCGGGTGAGTGATCACTCAAAATTCCTCATTTTGCCCCCTTTTCCCACTGGGTCTCCAGGTACCTTTCCTGTACCTGAACCTGCAAACTGCCTCTCTCTCATGGTCCTGCAGCTCTGTGGAGCCCAGGACCCATGCAAGGCGGCTCAGGAGTTCCTGCAGAGTTTGCTGGGTGGCATTAGCTGCCACGTGCTGAGCCTACAGTACCCAGGCAGTGCCAGGTTCCTGCTGAGTGAGGAGGGGCAGCACCTTCTGCAGGGCTTGGAGGCTCGGTTCCAGTGTGTCTTTGGGACAGAGCATCTGGCCAGTGGCACCCTGGACATGGACCCTGAAGAGGTAGAGATGGAGTTCTTCTCCATCCCTCCCCTTTCTTACACCCCAGCTCTCCAGCCCCAGGTGCTTCCTCTACCTTTGCCCAAAGGCTGGTGACTGTGACATCCTCTCTCCACAGGTGGATCCCACCGCAATCCTCCAGGTCCTCCCTGGCTACATCCACACCCGGTGGCCCCCAGACAGTGACCAGGAGAACATGAGCCTGGGTAGGTCTCCCCAGTAGGGGCCCCTAGCATGTCCTGTGATTGGTTGGTTCTTTCTTTTTTAAAGAGATGGAGGAGAGAGAGAGAGAAAAAAATCAATTTTATTTATTTTTTCATCTAGTTTTTTAGTTTTTCTGACATTTAGTTGTGTACATGGTGCTGGGGTTTGAATCTGGGTCCTTGCACATGCCAGCCAAGTGCTCTACCATTGAGCCACCTCTCCAGCCCCGCTGTGGGCCTTTCTTGACCTCGCCCTTTGCCTTGCTCTGTACTCTCACCTATCTAGTGGCCCTTCCCAGGCCTACCCTGTACTCCAAAATCCACTCCATCTTTCATCCATTCTGACTCTTCCTGTCCCTCAGTACCACCGTAGCTGGGCCTGACTCCTGACTCAGTGTCCTCTACTATCCTCAGAGAAGGTCCAAGAATGGCTGGCAAATCTGGAAGGCTTAAATGGGGAGGATTCCTTGCTCCTGGAGCTGGGGACTGAACAACCTGAGGAACAGCCAGAAGAGGAGGCAACTTCTAGGGAGAAGGAGGAAGAACCAACACCTGGGGCTGGGGAGGAGCCTGTGACCCCCAGGACTGGGGCACCTGGGCAGCTGGAGGAGGAAGCTGCACTTCAGCTGGCCCTCCACCGGTCCCTGGAGCCTCAGGATCAGGTGGCTGAGCAGGAGGAAGCTGCTGCAGTAAGACAAGCCCTGGCCCTCTCTCTTTTGGAGCAGCCCCTGTCAGAGAGAGATAAGTCCCTGAGTGGGGGAACTGGCAGTGGGGCCCAGTTGGTGGTGCACGCGTGCTTTGAGCAGGATATGGATGAACTGGACCAAGCACTAGATGCTGCCTTGGAGGCATGCCTGCATGAGGAGACCGTGAGGCACCCGGGCCATGCACTGCCCGCAGAGCTGTGTGCTCGCCTGGAGCGGTGTCACAGTGTGAGTGTTACCTTGCACAGTGACTATACCATCTTCCGTGGCTTTGGAGCCCAACCTGTCCATGCGGCCTGCCACTTAAGTGTGCTACTTGCTGGCCCTGGGGATCAGAGTTTGGCCTTCCCCTTGGAGGCTTCAGATACTACTTGTGAGTCTGTGCTTTGGACTGCGAGAGGGCAGGTGGTTGGCTATTGGGTTAGTGTTCTAAGTATGGTTCTGACACCCTCTCTTTCCACATGTCAGTGCTAGATCAGAATCTGAAGGGATCTTTGGGCAGGCTAGAGGACCTCAAAGAGAGCACCACAGAGTTCCAGAATGTGGTGCAGGCCTTCTGTGACACCCTGGATGCTGCCCACAGCAGGATCCGCATTGTTCGGGTAAGTCCATACTCTGTCTTGTAGGTCACCCATGTACTGTCACTTCTCTTCGTTAGGGTCAGCTGTCCAGGGTCAGCCTGCTCAGCAGGGAGGCAGGAAACTTGAGGGGTAGGAGAGCATCAAAGAAGGCTCCCTACCAGGGACTATGTGATGCTGTACATACCTTGGTTTCCTTACCTGGAGTATGGAGTAGTGCTTTCATGACCACTGTGAGAGCTACGTATTCCCAAAAATGTGTACCTTGTCCTTTTCTGGGGCTCCTCTGTCTCCAACTGGGGCCAGTTCAGCAGAGAAAGGGCCAGGGCTACCTACAGCATGGCAATCTCTTCCTGTCTTGTTTGTTGTGAGACTAGGGATCAAAGTCAGGACTTCCAGCACGCTAGGCAAGTGCTGTACCACTGACCTACATCCTTAGTCCCTTTTCCTGTGTTCTAACTTGCTTAATTTGGCAACCCTAAACATGGACATGTTTTCATAAAAGGCTGGGAACATTGGTGGGGAGCTAGAGTAAAGCCCCAGAAGCCCCATCTGTCCAGGCAGGTGAAGAAGAACCAAGGTGGAGGGACTAGGGAGGCCAGGCAGGTGTCAGAAACACAGGCTAGGGTTGTGGTATTCAAGAGGGTAGGCATCACAATATCTGCCCTGTCCAAAAGAAGGACTAAGGAAGGACGAATGTTGGGATGGTCTATTAATGAGTTGCTGGGGGAGGGGGTAAACAGTAAACAGGAGATGAGGGCAGGAATAATTCCAGAAATAGGCTGGGAAGGAGGGAGAAGGAAGCGGAGCTAGAGGGAGGGCATGGTTGAAGAGGCTTCTGGTTCAGAAAACAATGTCTCATAACTGAGGGAAGAATCCATAGAGAGGGCTGGTCATAGACAGCTGGGAAGGACAGAGGAGAGCTTGAGTCACTGTGCTGGTGAGCCTGGGTAGAGCACTCTCCACTTCTGATGCTCAAAGTTGTGGGTGGGACCAGCAGAAGCAGCCTACACCTACAGCTGCTCAGAAATGCAGAACCTCTGGTTTTCCTCAAGATTGGGGAAGTCACCTACAACCTGACATACTTAACCACCTCCATCATCATCACCATCACCACCATAATCATCAGCAACATCCCACCACCATCACCACCATTACCATTATCACCACCACAATCACTACCATCACCATGACCACCATCACTACCACCACCACCAAGCACCACCACAATAGTCATCTCCACCACCACAATCACCACCATCACCACCATCACCACCACCAGCACCACAATAATCAGCAACATCCCACCACAATAGTCATCCCCATCACCACCATTACCATTACTACCACCACAATCACTACCATCACCATAACCACCATCACTACCACCACCAAGCACCACAATAGTCATCCCCACCACCACACCACCACCATTACTACTGCCACACCATAATCACCACCACCATCAGCAGCATAATTACCATCACCACCACCACACCACAATCACCCATCCTACTACCACCACCACAATCACCACCATCTTACTACCACCATACCACAATCACCACCATCACCACCATCGTACCACTACCACCACTATTATCACCACCATTCCACCATCATGCTTGGGTCATAGGTTGGTAGATATACTGTGATAATGAAAAAATACCTACTATTGAACCAAAGTAAGGTAAATGAAATCCTAGTTATTAAAACTGTTGCATGAAAGAAAATGTTCTAAGATTTAAGGCCTAATAGCTCATTTTGTAGTTTTTTTTTTACTTCATTTTTTGTGGGTTGTGCTTGGCCTTTGGGGTACTTTGTGCCCCCTTGATTCCCTCTTGTGTGGACTCTGCTCTTGAGTTTGAGTATCTCTGAGTAGATAGCCAGTATTTTGACTTTTAAGTTTAAAATACCTTTTATAATTAGAGGTATTTTGCAACTCTAATTTGATATTGATGTGACCTTTCTATGTTGATTTTTTTTTTTTAAAGAGAGAGGGACAGTGAGAGAGAGAAAGAGAGAATCAATTTTTATTTAGTTTTTCATGTGGCTTTCATTGCTCTGATAATTCATTGTGTATGTGGTTCTGGGGTCTGAACTTTCCTATTCCTTTGTGCTTTGATAGCACTATAATGGCTGAGCCACTGCTCCAGCCCTCCCCCAATCCCATTCTTAATAGAAGAACTATTTCCTATTTTTAGACTTTTTCAGAGCGGCTTGTCTTGTTTTATGAATGTAGTATTCTCTTGCAACCCTCTGGAGCAACTAATTCGAATTTCTTTAAAGCTGTGTGTGGGTCCCTGCCTTTGGTACTTCACAGCTGATGGCTAGATTGCTCACCGCAGGACTTCCCTCCCACCTGGGTCTTCCAAAACTGAGAGTGCCTCCTCATGTTGGGACAGGTGACACCTGTCCAGGCTCTTCACGGCAGAGGCCTGGCTGTGCAGCCCTGTGTTCTGAGCTGGTGGAGTCTGCCCAACCTGCAGACCTCTCTGGAGGGGCCAGGCCTCCCGAGAAGTCCTTTGATGCCACTTGCAGCTTAATGGAGGCGGCTAATGCCTGTGGCATGAGCAGGAGAGGGGACTACGGGGTCTTGTCCAAATTCCTGCACCATGGGGCTCTTGGTTGCTGACCTTGGTCTTCCCTGGGCCTGCTCACTCCTCGCCCGACAGGTGCAGCGCGTGTCGCACCCGCTGCTGCAGCAGCAGTACCAGCTGCACCGGGAGCGCCTGGAGCAGCGCTGCGTGCAGCGCCCGGTCGAGCGGGTCCTATACCACGGCACGTCGGCGTCCGCCGTGCGGGACATCTGCGAGTTCGGTTTTAACCGCAGCTTCTGCGGCCGCAACGGTGAGGCCTGGGCTGGGCAGGTCTGGGGCTTCTGGGACCCCACGGCCCTGACCTCGCGGCTTCCGTCCTGCAGGCACGCTGTACGGGCAGGGCGTGTACTTCTCCAGGAGCGCCTCCCTGTCGGTGCAAGACCGCTACTCGCCTCCCGACGCCCATGGCCACAAGGCGGTGTTCGTGGCTCGAGTGCTGACCGGAGACTACGGGCAGGGCAAACCCGACCTGCGCGCGCCCCCCAAGCGGGCCTCGGGCCGCGCACCCCTGCGCTACGACAGCGCAGTGGACTGCCTTCCCCAGCCCAGCATCTTCGTCATCTTCCACGACACCCAGGCCCTGCCCACTCACCTCATCACCTGCGAGCACGCAACTCGGGCTCCCCTTGGGCCCCCGCGTCCCTCTCTGGTCCCCCCGGCTCCCGAGTCGCCTGGGGACGTCTCTGCCTCGTGTTAGAAGGCAGGAGCCCAGACCGACCGGGAGGGCTGGGCCGGCTCCGCCGCCAGGGGTCAGCAGAGCCCAGCAGGAGGGTGCGCCGGCCGGACACACCCGTCTTGGCTGGACCTCCCCAGCGCTTCGGTCTGAATAAACCTGTACGTGAAACCTTGCGGGAGGGCCTGCTGGCGTTTGCAATTGGGCCTCTGGGCGGGGGGGGGGTCTCGGCGTGGCCGGGGTCGGGGGTGAATGCTCCTGGAGGCCGCCGTAGGAACCCCACTGAAGCTGCAGGGCGTGGGGTGTGGGGCGGAGCCCTGCGCACTCCAACCGCGGGCCCCGCGCCGTCCCGGTGTCGCGCACGCCCGCCCCGCCGCGTCTCCCTGCCGACCTGCGCGCCCAGCACGCACCGCGAGCATATCTGCGGGCGCCGTCTGGCGAGTCGCTCCCGCGGGCGGAGCTTCCCCGGTCTGGGTGATAGTGCGGCCCAGCGCACGAATCCCCGGCACGCGGGCATCGCTCGCTCGCTCTCGATCCGGGGCCAGGGCGGGGCCCCGGGCTCGCCCGGCCTGCGCTGCCTCCAGGGTCCTCCCAGCCCCAGCAGACTGGCTGCGGTGGCCGCGCCGAGGCGAGCGGAGCCGCCAGGCACGTAGGACCGGTGAGGGTGGAGAGGTGCGCTTCGTACCGGAGTTGTGGAGTTGAGGCGGGGTGGGATCTCAGCCGCAGGACGCCCGGAACTAGGGGCCGTGTCGCAATTCATCCTGCTCTAGCTCGGGTGACAGCACCTCCCAGCGCGCGGGACCCTGCGGAACTGGACCGGCGGAGCGAGGAGTGTGGGTAGGAAAGGCTAGGAAAGGCTAGGAAAGGCTACTGCGAAGGTTGGGCTGGGGGCTGGAACCAGGCAGTCCGCGGAGGGGCCGGCGCGGGGGGCGGGGCGGTCCCGGCGCTGTGCCCGCTGCCACCACCCCGGCCCTTAGCCTGAGGGCGGAGGCACAGAGCCCACATTGTGCCCCCACCCCACCCCACCCCTGCGGAGACAGAGCCCCATTCACCTCTCACACGCCAGTCTTGAGGACGGGGAGCTGGGGCGTGTGCACGCGTGGTGTGCATGCGTTCCCGTTGCGCCTGCGGTGAGCTGGGTGGGCTGCAGAATCTGCGTCCCCCACCCCACCCCCGGCCCTGCTGCAGCGCAGCTCAGGCGTCCCACGCCTCTGCAGCTTCAGTTATTTATAGGCCTTCGCTGCGGAGATCAGAGATCCGAGAGCGAGGTGGGACTGTGCGGGGCTGCAGGTGGGGTGGGCTGATGGGGAGTTTATAAACTAAGTCAGCTTGGAGGTAGCGTACCAGCATCCAGTGGTGGGGTTGGGGGTCCACCCCTGAAGACTGGGAAAGTAGGGGCCTGGGGCCAGTGTTTATTGATGGCCTTGCCTGTCCTCTAACTAGAGATCAGAGGAGAGGGTAACAAGGGTTGGGATGGCGGGTGGAGGCCATTGTCTGAGTGGGAGGGTAGGGAGTCTGCTGTCAGTGCCCTAATGAAGGTAATCACTCCCTCCCCTCACGTTTAACAGGATGGTCCTGTGATGGGGGTGGTAGACAGGTCAGTGATTGGATGACTAAGAGAAGGGAATGACCAGGGTAGTCCTGGTGATGCACCAAAGAAGTAAGATCCATATGTGGTGCAGATTGTCACTGTTTGGGGATCTGAGCGGTGGGCTGGAGGGGGTGAGAGGCCAACAACTCTCAGCCACATCTAGCCTGGGTTGGTATGTAGATGAGACAGGGTCAGGAGAGTGTGGTGTCTGTCATGGTTGATGGGTGTTTGGGGTCAATGTCCTGATTAAAGGAGGGGGTATCTGTCCCCTTTCCCCCAGGCAAAGGTGTGACCCCCATGCTCCTCTCTCTCCAGGAGGCCATGTCAGGAGAGGACTCTGAGGTACGGGTAGTGGCTGAAGGTGGTTCCAATGGAGGCAGTGGCTCCCCCAGCCCTGGGGACACACTGCCCTGGAACCTTGGGAAAACACAGAGGAGCAGAAGAAGCGGAGGTGGCTCTGGGGGCAATGGAAGCGTCTTGGACCCAGCAGAGCGGGCTGTCATCCGCATTGCAGGTAATGTGGAAGGGCCTGGTATGCTCAGCTCACTAGCACAGGCCTGTTGATTGAGCACCTGCGGTGTGCTGTGGGCAGGTGTGTGAAAGGCCACAGGGGAACTGCTGTCAGGACGGTTTCTCCTGTCCCAGGTGAGTGCAGGTAGCACAGCGCCACCTGCTGGCAGGATTGGGTAACGGCACAAGCCTGAAGCAAGGTTTCTTACCGCAGCCCTGCTACCTCTGGCTTCATGACAGTGGTCTAGTGCCCTGATGTGATGGTGGTAATTTCTTGGGCTCCTGGAGCTAAACTGCTCTCCATGCCCCCTAGTCTTGGCTGCCACCCAAAGGTGGGAGCACACAAAAGTAGAACAAGAGGGGATGCCTGGTCAGCCAGAGCCCCAACACCAGGGCCCAGCTGTGCCCTCCAGTAGTTGCCAGTCTGAGTGGGATGATGGGAAAAATCCAACAAGAGGCCCAGGGGAGGTGTTGGGAAGTGAGTGACCTAGGCTGGAGGCAATTGGGCAGGATGTGTTTGGCAAAGGAGTACTGACCCCATTTCAGCCAGGAATCTGAAGGGCATGTTGGGTGCAGGGGCCCAGGGGGTGGACAAAGGTATGAGGGGAGAGGGTGGGATAGCCATCTGCCCAGTGAGGAGGTGGTGCAGGCACCGAGGAAATTGGTTGTTGACAGCAAAGCAGCCACTTATGGAAACCAGAGCAGAGAAGAGTGATGTTCTTGCTCCTCTGCCCCCAACCCCAGGGGCCATGTGCTTGTGCATGACCTTCTGATCTTTCTCATATCATGAAGGATTTCAAAGAATGAGGTCATTTCCCCCCATTGGAAAGAGAATCATGAATGTCTTCACCATGGACCTTTATTGATGCAGAGGGGTTGGGGCTGCAGGGCATCTCAGCAGCCACGGGAGGGTCTTTGTGTTCTCTATTTTCTTAGGACCGATTCCTAGAAGAGGAACTTATGCTCACAGGTTAGGAGGAATACTGCCAGGAGCAAGCTTTTAAAAATCACTTATTCTAGTCATTTTATGTACAATCTTTTCTTTTAAAGAGAGGGACAGTGAGAAAGAGAATCAATTTTATTTAGTTTTTCATGTGACTTTTGTTGCTCTGACACTTCCTGGTGTACGTGTCGCTGGGGTTCGAACCTACGTCCTGGCGCATGCCAGACAAGCGCCATAACGGCTGAGCCCCCGCGCTCCAGTCCTCGTGCAGATGATCTTAACTTGCGTTTTACATACTGGAGATACCAACTCTGTCCTGTGTTGCAACAGAATTCCAAGTAAGGGAGCGGAGAGCGGGGAGCAGGAGAGAAGGGGAGGTAGCACTGGCTGGGGCAAGGGACTGGGCTCAGGCTGGAAGCCTGGAGCTGTAGGAGGGCCGCGTCCCTGCAGTGGGTTGGGCATCTTCGAGCCGCTGAGGGGCGCGGGCCAGCCTCGGGGACAGTTCCGCGGCCCCGCCCCGCCCGTGGGGCATCCTGGGTGCGGGGCGGGGCGGGGGCGGCCTCTTTAAGCGGTGCGCGGGGCCGCTTGGGCAGAGCCGCCCTGCCCCGAGGTGTCCCAGTGAGCAGCGCCCCGCCGCGTCCCGTGCCCGCCGGCATGGCTGCCCCGCTGACGTCCGGCCCGCCACCTGATGAGCAGGACTTCGTCCAGGCCTACGAGGAGGTGCGGGAGAAGTACAAAGGTACGGGCCACTGGCCTCCGCCCCGCCTGCGGCTCCGTCTGACAGCTGATCACTGACCGCTCAGTCTGCCGTGGCCGTCGCGATAGTGACCCACAGTGAACACTGGCACAGGCCAGCCTCACCAACCTGGCTCGCCTCGTGTCCCTCTGAGCCCAGGGAAGGGGTGGACAGTGCTCCACTGAGCCCCCGCGGCCATGCCCTTAATAGGGAATGTGCGACTCCGGTGGGTGGGGGTGGACCAAAAGCGGGTGGTAGCCCACAGGGCTTGTCAGGTACGGCTGTCCAGATGAGTGTTCACAGTTAGTGGCCTGACCCTATCCCTCCTCTATAGCGCCGTTGCCAGGGGTGGGGGGTGGGGGTAGCTGCTGCTTCTGCTGCTGACTGGCAGTGGGCTGCATAGCTGCTGTCTTTCCTCACCTCTCCAAACTGACCAGGCCCTGGGCCACACCTTCCCTTGGCAGGGAACCCTGTCCTCACTCTCTCTGTTCCCTGGAGGCAGCCCCTCCCTCCCCTCCAGAGCAACCTCTCAGTGGCCCATTGGCTCTGTGGCCATAGACCCCCCTTGCTCTGTTCCATCCCCTCTGGGAGCTTCTGGACTGCCCAGGTCCCTGCTGCTGTGAGCCATTCAAAGCCCAGCTGCCTGGATCTGGCTTGGGTCACAGAGTTCTGAGCAGAAGTGGACACAACTCTGGCTTTTAGCCTGCAGAGGCTGGGGAGGGTCTAGGTGAGGCCCCAGGCAGAGCTGAGCAGAGCTGGTTCCAGCTCCACATGGCTGGTTTTGCTGGCTCTGCCCCCAAGGACAGCTCAGGGAGAGAGGTCCTGCTAGGGCTTTGCCTGGAGTCCTGTGGTGCCACTCTCCAAATCAGACCTTGCCCAGGCAGGGTAGGTTTCCGGGTGCTGCGGGTACTATGGATGTGCTCTGTGGGCCTCTGCCAGTGCTGTGACAAAATTTCTTGCCTGTGTGTCCAGTTGACCTGGGCTCAATGGTGACATTCCAGGGACAATGGGCTTCTGAACCTGACCACTGCAGCCCTGGGGAGGCCTGGGGAGGACTGGCCTGATGCTCATATCTGGCAGCTGACCCTGCTTTGGAGGGTCCACTGGGCAGGTACAGGGCAGGGAACAGCAGCCTACCCAGGTCACAGCCTTCTGGGCAAACTCCAGGACAGCTATGTATAAACTGGCTGCTCTGGGTAACAGGTTACCTGTGCAGAAGGGTGCTTCCCTCAGAATCCCGGGTCCAGTCAGGTTGCTGAGCTCTGGTGCCAGAGCCTGTCTTAGGCGTGGTGCTGAAGCTGCCCAGGCCTGCCTGAGTGTTCTGTTTTCCTTAGTCTAGTGGTCTAACCAAGCCCTGGAGGCTCCTGGGACCCTGTCTATGCCTTCCTCTAGCCAAGCTCCTTTGGCGCCAGGGCTGATGTTGGACACACTGGGCTACCTTGGCTGTGTCTGCCCTATGGGCTGTTGGGGCTCTTGCCGGCCTGTGGCCCGTGAGTGCAAGAGTGCTTGCCTGAAGTGGAATCATCATGTGACAGTGCAGCTGCCCGCATGTGTGGCACCAGCCCGAGAGTAGCTGAGAGTCACCAGGCCGCAGAGCAGGTGCTGGAGAATCCTTGAGCTGAGGGTCAGGAGAACTTTTGGGACATACCAGGCATGGAGTCTCTTCAGCTCTGGCTCCAGGGAGGGGATGAGTGAGGGTCTGGGAGCCATAGGTCAAGGCCAAGGAGTAGCCATGTTCCTAGTCCTCTTCCAGGCCTGATCCATGGGGGCCCCTTGGGCTGCTAGAGGGCTGAAGCCCCCACCACATGCTATCCCTGAGGAGTGGTCTGGGGAGTGGTCTGCGGAGGCTATCCCCAGGGAGGGAGATGGAGAGCATTTGCCTGATGTCAGCCAGTGAGTACCTGAGCAGTTGCAGGGCGATGAGGCAGGGGTGCCTCTCTCCTGGGGCCAGCTGCGCTCACCTGCCCCAAGGGACCCCTTCCCAGCCTGTGCCTGAGCTAGCAAGGGCTTTAGCTTCTGCCTCCTGGCTGTCTCCCCATCTGGCTCTCCTCTGGCAGAGACTCCGCCTTCCTTTTCATACTCTTACCCCATTGACCTTCACCCTCCCACACAACTTCTCAGGCCCTTCCCAGGATAGGTCATTGCTGGCTTTTCCCCTGGAAACTCCTAGTCTTCCCTGCAAGGGAACTTACCTCCTAGAACATTTTCAACTTCCTGTGTGCCTGAGTCCCTCCACCTGCCCTATCTCCCTGCCTTCTATCCAGGCCAGGTGCCTATGGGACAGACAACTGGGGCTCCAGGTGCCCCATGGGAGGGGGCCCCCCTGGCTGCAGGGCTGTGGCCTAGTGATTTACAGCCAACCAATTGAGCTATGAGGGGTGTCTTGACCCTGGTACCCCAAGCCTGGTTTGTGACAGCTTACAGAGGCTGGGCCACCCTGCTATGCCATGGGAGCCTGGAGAGAACTGTGGTAGAGCAGGAGGGCACGGAAGGGTTTGAGAGGCAGCTGAGGTGATGCAGGTGGATGGAGATAGGAATGTTCCAGCTCCCTCAGCAATGCTGTACACAGAGGGGGCAGTGACCATGGGGCCATGGCATAGAGTGCAGGGTGGAGGTTGGGGAGTAGGGCCAGTCAGGAGGGCTTGGGCAGCCATGGGTAGAGACTTCAAGGCTGTCCTATCAGGGATGGGAGCTGGGTGGCATCAGAGACAGCATGGATTTCAGAATGGAGCCTGGGGGTTCTGATGGCACTGCCAAGGTGGTTGTGGCAGGTGGGGGGAAGTACATGTGAGAGGAGAAAGCAGGATGAGTATGTTGGTGGGGAGGGGACCCTGCAGGAGGCACCCACCTGAGGGATCCTCACTGGTGTGGGAAGAAGGTAGGGTTGGAAAGGGGCTGGGCAGAGGGGGTCAGCATGTTTTTACTTCCCCACTTTAAGTTAAGCTCCAACCTGCCTGGTGTCATTATGGGTGGCACTGTCCTCACATGTTCCTTCCCCTGCCTGTGCTGGGCTCTGAGCTAGGTTATCTGTGAACCTGGGTCCCCCAGCCAGCACTTGCAGGCTGCTTGCATAAGACAACCATGATGGTGAGGGGCATTGTCTGAAGTGGCTGCAGCTCAGCTGGCAGGGTGGAGGCTGGCAGTTATGTGGGGCCCTTCTCAGAGGCTTTTGATTTGTGATTATTGTCAAAAGTAGAACATGCTAAAAAAATAAACAAAAGTCAAACACTGTGAAGCTATCTAAAGAGAGGCAGTGAAAATCATAGCTTTGCTCCCCTCTCTGTGTGAATGAGAGGGAGAGGGAATGCGAGGGGCAGCTCCGGCAGATTCCCTGGGGATCTGCGGGCTTCTGTGTCAGTCCTGATTAGGTCTACCTCATGCTTTTTATGTTTTTAATAGCAACTTTATTGAGAAGTAATTCACATGCCATTCAGTTCACCCATTTAGAGTGTTTCAACTTGGCTGGGGTTGTGGCTCAGTATGAGGCATTGAGTTTGATCCCCAGTACAGTAGAAAAGGAAAAAAGTGTACTGTTTGTTGGGTTTTAGCATATTCAGAGAGTTGTGCAACCATCATCCCAATCAGTTCCAGCACATTTGTCACCCTGCCCCTGGCAATACTGATCTACTTTCAGTCCTCATGGATTGACCTGGATTGAACATTTCATAGAAATAGCATCATACCATTTTATGTCTGGTTTCTTTGATTTAGCATAATGTTTTCAAGCTTCATCATGGTATATATACATCAGTACTTAATTCCTTTTTATGGTGAACTAATATTCTATGTTATGAATATACCAACTTTTGTTTACATATTTGTTAGTTGATGGATATTTGAATTGTTTCCACCTTTTGGTTATTATGAATCATGCAGCTGTTCTCACAAAAGTTTTGTAGGGATGTACATTTTTCTTTCTCTTCGGTAGAGACCTAGAAGAGGAATTGCTGGGTTGTGTGGTAATTCTATATTTAACTGTTGGAAGAACTGCCGGATTGTTTTCCAAAGTGGTGGCAGGACTCTGCATTCCCAACAGCAGTATATGAAGTTGCCATTTTCCTCACGTCCTTGCCAGCTCTTGTTATTATCAGACTTTTTGATTATAGACATTAAGTGCTAGTGGGTGTGAAGTGGTATATTGTTGTAATTTTTTTTTTAAAGATAGAGAGGGAGAGAGTGAAAAGGAGGAGGGGAGAGAGAAAGAGAATCAACCCTATTCACCCTTCCGTCTGGCCTTTGTTTATCTGACTCTTAGTTGTGTATGTGGTGCTGGGGTTTGAACCTGGGTACTTGCTCATGCCAGGTAAGCACTTTAACTGCTAAGCCACCACTCCAGCCCCTTGTTTTTACTTTAAAATTGTGTCCTTTTTATACTCTGTCCCTTTTTAGGTACATAATCTGTAAAAATTTTCTCTGATTCTATTGGTTGTCTTTTTCCTTCCGTCCTTCTCTCCTTCCCTTCATACTGGGGATTGAACCCAGGGGAGCTCTGTCACTTAGCTATATCCCCAGCCCTTTCTATTTTTTATTTTGAGACAGGATTTTACTGAGGCTGGACTTGAACTTGCTCTCCTTCTGCCTCAGCCTCCCGAGTTGCTGGGTTTACAGGCATGTACCTCCATGCCCAGCTTGAAGCAAGTAAGCTTTAATTATTATAAATCCAGTGTCTCTTTTTTCTTCTTCATTGTGCATTTGTTGTGTCATGTATAGAAACCATTGCCTAAAGGCTGGAGCGGTGGCTCAGCGGTTATGGCGCTTGCCTGGCAGGCGCAAGTCTGCAGGTTCGAACCCATCACCATGTACACAATGAAGTGTTGGAGCAATGAAAACCACATGAAAAACTAAATAAAGTTGATTCTCTCTTTAAAAAAAAAGGGGGGGAGCTGGAGCAGTGGCTTGGTGGTTACAGTGCTTGCCCAGCAGGTGTGAGTACACAGGTTCAAACCCCAGCACCCACGTACACAACTAAGCGTCTGAGCAACAAAGGTCTTATGAAAAACTCAATAAAAATTGATTCTCTCTGTCTCTCTCTCTCTCTCTCACTGTCCTTCTCTCTTTAAAAAAGAAAAAGAAAATAAACCATTGCCTAAATCAAAGTCACAAAGATTTATGCCTATGTTTTCTTTTAAGAGTTTTATAAGGGGTTGGAACAGTGGCTCAGCGGTTGCAGTACTTGCCTGGTATGTGCAAGGACCCGGGTTCAAACCCCAGAACCACATACACAACTATGTCAGAAAAATAAGACCCAGATGAAAAAATAAATAAAGTTGATTCTCTTTTTCAAAAAAAGTTTTATAAGTCAAATGCAGTGGTACACACCTATAATCCCAGCAACTCAGGAGCCTGAGGCTGGAAGATCAAAAATTTAAGTCTAGCCTCAGCAACTTAGTGAGATCTTGTCTCAAAATAAAAAAATTTTAAAAAAAATTTTTAATGGAATGGTGATATAGCTCAGTGGTAGAATAAACCAATAAATAAATAAATAAACTTTTTTTTTTAAAAAGGAGATTTGTAGTTTTAGGTTTTATTTATTTATTTATTTTTTCAGGGCTAAAGACTGAACTTGGGGCCTTGCCCATGCTAGGCAAGCGCTCTGCCACTGAGCTAAATCCCCAACC
This sequence comes from Aplodontia rufa, assembly GCA_004027875.1. NCBI lineage: Eukaryota > Metazoa > Chordata > Mammalia > Rodentia > Aplodontiidae > Aplodontia > Aplodontia rufa. The sequence continues at coordinate 63,515 of PVKS010005329.1, read as the reverse complement.
CCTTATGTTTTACTTTGAGGTCTTCGATCTAGTTTGAGTTGATTTTCAATTTTGAGTCAGATTTGTGTATGGTGAGAGGTAGAGGTCCGACTTCATACTGGTGGTCCTAGTACCATTTGGAAAAGATTATTCTTCCCATGTTCAGTAGTATTGGTAACCTCAGGCTTTCAAATGGCTACAAAATGTTCTATTGCATGAAAGCACCACAGTTTATTTACTTGACCCTTTTAGATGGACATTGGACTTACCAGTATGAAAAAGTGTACTTCTTTTCTTTTCTGCCACACTAGGGATTGATCCCACTGTGTCCCTGAGCTGCCTCTTCATCCTTTTGTTAAAAAAAAAAAATCAATTTTTTTTTTAAATTTTGAAACAGCATCTTTCTAAGTTGCTTAGGCTGACCTCAAACCCTTGATCCTTCTACCTCAGTCTCCTGAGTAGCTGGGATTATAGGTGTATGCCACTGCACCTGGCTACCAAATTATTCCTCAGCATAAGTGAGCCCAAAAGATATGCAACAGACTTTTTAAATTTGCTCTTCTGATTGATGAAAAGTTCTATTTTTTCTTTTTTTCTTTTTTAAAGAAAGAGGGGACAATGAGAGAGAGAGAGAAAGAGAGAAGCAATTTTTATTTAGTTTTTCATGTGACTTTCATTCCTTGGACACTTAGTTGCGTATGTGGTGCTGGGGTTTGAACTCGTGTCCTTGAGAATGCCAGGCAAGCGCCGTAACCACCGAGCCACCACTCCAGCCCCTCTAATTTTTCTTAATTTTCATTTTTTGATTATTAGAGAAAGGGGTATCATTTCATAGAATAATTGATCACTTGCTTTTTCATGTTTTATGGAGTGTGTGTGTGTGTATGTGTGTGTGTGTGTTGCTGGGGATCAAACCTAGGACTTCATACATGCCGGGTGTTTTACCACTGAGCCACATCCCCAGCCCCCCTTTCCATGTTTTATGAGTTGAGGGTTCAAAAGTATTATTCAGGTTAGGTTTTTGAAAAAATTTTCTTTTTAATTTGTGAAAACTCCTTATGTATTGATTTCCTTATATGTTATATATGTTTCAAATTTTCCTTAGTTTGTTTCCTTAGTTTCCTTTTCTTTTTTCAGTACTGGGAATTAGATCACACATTTAGGCAAGTGTTCTTCCACTGATCTTCATCCCCAGCCCTTTTTTAAAATTTTATTTTGAGCCAGGAGTGGTGGAGCATGCTAGTAATCCAAGTTACTCAGGAAGCAGAGGGAGGAGGATCATAAGTTCAAGGCCAGCCTGGGCAGTTTAGTGAGACCCTGCTTCATCAAAATAAAAAATAAAAAGGGTTGGGGATGTGGCTCAGTACTAGAGTGCCCAAGGGTTTGATAACCAGTACCAATGATAAATAAATAAACACATAAATAAGTAAAAATAAAAATTTTGAGACAGGACCTTTCTAAATTGTCCAGGCTGGTCTCAAACTCTCAATCCTACTACCTCAGCCTACTGAGTAGCTAGGATCACAGGTATAGGCCACTGCACCAGTTGAATTTTTAACTTTCTTAATGCAAGCTTTTTTTGTTTTTTAAGGGAGAGTGACAATGAGAGAAAGAGAGAAACAATTTTTATTTATTATTTTCAATTGCCTTTGCTGCTCCGTGACTTCATTGTGTACATGGTGCTGGGGTTTGAACTCACATACTTGCACATTCCCGGCAAGCGCCATAACTGTGAGCTACCGCTCCAGCCCCTGCTCCAGCCCCTCAATGTAAACTTTTTATTGAAGTGTAACATTACAACATAGAGTGTGCAAATTATGCATGTATAACTTAAACAGGGAAGCTGCCTTTTGATCAGCGTCCAGATCATTAAATACCTTTTCAGCTCTGTAGAAGGGTCCCTTGTGAGCAAGGGTGATGGCATGCACCTGTAATTCCAGTGACTCTAGAGGCCAAGACGGGGAGTCAAATGTTTGAGGCCAGTCTCAGCAACTTAGTGAGGCCCTAAGCAACTTAGCCCCTGTCTTGAAATAAAAAGGGATGAGGTTTTGACTCAGTGGTAAAGCACCCTGGATTCAATGCTCCATTAAAAAAAACCAAACTTCCCTTGTTTTCCTGTTTGCTGTCCTGAGACCTCCTATCATGGTCAGTTTTGGTTTACTCTTTTTCTTTTTCTTTTTTTTTTTAAAGAGAGTGTGAAACAATGAGAAAGAAGAAAGAGAAAATCAGTCTTATTTATTTTTTTCCATCTGGCCTTTGTTTCTTGGATACTTAACTTAGTTGTGTATATGGTGTTGGGGTTTGAACCTGGGTCCTTGGGTATGCCAAGCAAGCGCTCCAACCACTGAATCATTGCTCCAGCCCTTTGGTTTACTTTTGATTATGGTATCTTTAGCCAGATTATTTATTTGCGGCAGGATCTCCTGTTGCCCATGATGGCCTTGAACTCTTGGCCTCAAGTGATCCTCCCACCTCAGCCTTCTAAGGAACTGGGATACAGGCACTGCCACTGTGCCAGGCCAGATCAACTTTTGAAATCCATCAGCCTTCGGATTTTATGCTGCGCTTTGAATGGCTATCTTTTATAAAAATAATCTGCCAAGAATTTCTTCTAGTACAGGGCCCTTTATCTGTTAACATCTCCATCTTTAACCTATGTGGAATTTGTTATGGGCTGAGGTATATAGGAGACTGGGTGCCATGACTCCAGGATCTGGAGGTGGGTTCATGGGTGACAAGATTTTAAACATCTCTTCTCTCACCAAACTCAGACTCCTGAAAGCAGGGTTCAGGTCTTGCTGCACCTCTGTAGCCCCAAGCCAAACCCCACCCTGCAGTACATGGGAGGCACTGGTGGAGTCAGATGTGGAAGGACTCTTCAGTGCCTCCAGAGAAGCTGCCAAGGAGAGACCCACTGGTGGCAGGGGAGAAGGAGAGCAGTCTGGGATGGAGAGGCACGTGTGGGCTGGGAAGGTGGAAGGACAGGAGTTCAGCTTGAAACTGGAGATGCCTGTGAGACAGGAGTGCATGAGGGGAGGCACCAGGGCCTGTGCTGTGAGCCTGGGGCCTTCTGAGTCTAGGGGCTGGTGACAAGAGACAGCCAGGAAGCATAGCAGCAGGCTGTGGCAGGGGCAGAGCCACACTACAGGGTGCAGGTAGCCCCCGTGGAGGGAGCTGGGGCCTGACAGGCCAGGAGGGGGCTGTCTGGTGGGAGGTCTTGAGAACAGGGTGAGGACTGAAGAGTGCCTAGGACCAAGTGAGGAGGGACATCGGAAACCTCAGTCTGTTCAGGGTGTAGTCAGACTGGAGCTGCTGAGAGGTGTGTGAGGCTGTGGTGGGTCATTGCTAGAAGACTGGGGGAGCCTGCAGGGCCCACTCCCTTGCTCTGTGGGAGTTGAGTCATGGTTTAGCTGTGGAAAGGTCCTCCCAGTTGGGTGGTCTACTCTTGGCAGGGACATTTACTGCTTCTTCCCTGACATGGAGGGAAGTTGTGTCATGGTTTAGCTGTGGAAAGGTCCTCCCAGTTGGGTAGTCTACTCTTGGCAGGGACATTTACATGCTTCTTCCCTGCCTTCTCCTAAAGGGTAGTATGTTTGCAACTGACTGGGTTCACCACCCCTTTCCTGCCTATAGGATCTTGCAAGTCCACCTCCATTTCCTCCTTTTGTCCCCTTCAGAACATTGCTGTCCCCTTCAGACAGTGTTGCTCCTGGCCCAGCAGTTTCGTAAACCTGTGGGTCTCCCTTCAGTGTCACAAGGAACCAGGCTACTAGACAGGAGGGCTCGCCACATGTCTTTTTCGGGTAATCTCTATTTCTGGCTCTGCTGAGATGGTTGACTGGACCCATGAGTCACACTCCTAATCTCTTCAGCAAAAAGCTATCCAGTCTCATCTGTGGTTTTCTCTCCAGTGCACCCTCTGCTAACAACAAACCTCCGAACAATAGCATCTTCCAAACGGAATAGGCTGTGAATTTCCCAGATCACCAGTGCTGCTTCCTTTTTGCTTAACAGTTTCTTCCTCAATTTGTCTCTTACTTCTGCAAGAAACCAAGCCACAGCGTGCTTGGAAATCTCTTCAATTAAATATCCGCGTTCAGCTGGGTACAATGGCGCACACCTGTGATCCCAGCAGCTCGGGAGACTGAGGCAAGAGGATCACAAGTTCCAGGGCAGCGTGGACAACTAAGTGAGGCCTGAAGCAACCTAGTGAGACCCTGTCTCAAAATAAAAAAGTAAATAAATAAAAAGGGCTGAGGATGTGGCTCAGTGGTTAAGTGCCCTAGGGCTCAGGCCCTGGTACAAAAAAATAAAATAAAATAAATTTTTAAAAAATCTACATGTTTATTGCTTACATGTCCTGTACCTGTAGTAGCCAACTTTTACTGCTGTGTAACAAGGATCACCTTTTTTTCCAGTGTTCAATATTTCCTTCTAAGGCCTTGCCAGCAACATCTTTAACTTCCGTATTTCTATTCCTTTTTTTTTTTTTTTAAAGAGAGAGGGACAGTGAGAGAGAGAAAGAAACAATTTTAGTTTTTCATGCGGTTTTCGTTGCTCCAACACTTCATTGTCTATGTGGTGATAGGGTTTGAACCCACGTCCTCGTGCATGCCAGGCAAGCGCTGTAACTGCTGAGCCACCGCTCCAGCCCCTGTTTTTTAGTTTTTGAGACTGGTTCTTGCTGTGTTGCCTAGGCTGGCCTTAAACTCATGGGCTCAAGCAATCCTCCTGCCTCTGCCTCCCTAGTGGCTGGGACTACAGGTGTGTGCCACAACACCTGCTTTCTGCACTCCATATTTCTGCCAACAGAGTCTGGTCAGGAAACCTTTGCTTTTTCTTCCATGTGCCTTAAAATTCTCCAGTCTTGTGCCCACATCGTTCTAGTTTCCGTCTGTGTCTCTCCTCTTCCATCTCATGAGGATGCCCAAAAGCCTAACCACAAAGTCTAGGATGACTTATCTTCAGATCTGTAGGTTAATTGTTGCCAAATAAGGTCACATTTACAAATTCCAAGGAAATGAACATATCTTTTTTGGGAGCCACCATTTAACCCCTACCCCAAGTTGTCCTGCCGTGATTGGTTGGTCTAAAACTTAGTCTTGTTTTTATTGTGTGCTTATTGTTGTAAAAAGTGTGCACAAGTGCTTTTTAGTATTTATTTTCAAGTTCATCATTTAAGATTATGAAGTATTTTAGATCTATATAACTTCTTTTTACTTAATGATACAACACAGATATCTTTCTGTGACATTAATTTACAGTGCCACCTTCCTTTGTATGATAACTGTCTTAGTTCATTTTCTGTTGCTGTTCAAAAGACTTGAGACTTGATTCTTTATAAAGAAAGCTCTCTTCCACAAGAAAGCATTAATCTATTTTGTTTTTTTTTTTTTTCGGTGAGTGTTTGCCAGGGACCAACACCAGGGCCTTGCACACATAGGCTAGTGCTCTGCCACTGAACTACATACACAGCTTTTTTTTTTTTTTTAAGACAGAGTGAGGGCTGGATGGTGGCTCAGCAGCTACAGTGCTTGCCTGGCATGCATGAGTGCACGAGTTCAAACCCCAGCACCATTACACAGCTATGCCTTGGAACAATGAAGGCCACATGAAAGACTAAAAATAAAATTGATTCTCTCTCTCTCTCACTGTCCCTCTCTCTTTAAAAAAAAAACAAAAAAAAAAAAAGCAAGAGAAAGAGAATCAATTTTATTTATTTTTTCATCTGGTTTTTGTTTCTCTGACAGTTATGTATGTGGTGCTAGGGTTTGAACCTGGGTCCTTGCACATGCCAGGTAAGTGCTTCAACCACTGAGTCACCGCTCCAGCCCCCATCCCCAGTTATTAATTCATTTTAAGTTCCTGGTCACATCTCTCCACCCCTCATGATACTGGGGATTGAACCAGGGACTCTCCATCATTGAGCTATGCCACCACCCCTTTTCATTTTTATTTTGAAATAGGGTCTTGCTAATTTGCAGAAGCTGGTCTCAAACTTGTGATCCTCCTGCCTCAGCCAAGTCTCTGGGATTATAGGTGTGTGCCACTGTACCATTATGGAGTATAAAACCTTGATGCACGTTTTGGCAGGGACAAACCACATTCAAAAGACAGCAGTAGGGGCCGGAGCAGTGGCTGATGGTTGGAGCCTGGCATGTGCAAGGACCTGGGTTCAAATCCCAGCACCGCATACACAACTAAGTGTCAGAAAAATAAGACCCAGATGAAAAAATAAAGTTGATTCTCTTTCTCCCCTTCTCTCTCTCTAAAAAATGTGATAGCAGCAACCATGTTGTATTCAAACCAATCTCTCTCATAGATTATTAAGGTAATTATTTTTTCCACTAGAAACTATTGCAATAAGCAGTTTTGTGACCGGATCATTTTCATGTCTATGATTTTTGTTAGAAATAGAATTCCTGGCTCAGATGGTTTTCACTTACTTTCCAAGCTTTAATTATACTAAGATATTTCTGTAGTTTCAGAGAGACAGTTGTCCTCATGTTAACAATGTACTCTTTTCTAGTTTACTCCTTTTTTTAAAAAAATCAGAAATGTTGATTGATTTTATCAAGTGAGTTGTCAGCATTTTTTAGATCAATCTCTAGGTTTCTGTCAATCTTCTAGTGAATAACTGATGTTAACAGAGTTCCTTGGAAGTACTTCTTCTTTGAACACCAAGAACTTATTCTTTCGTGTTGGGAGCAGTGGTGCAACCTGTAATCCCAGTGACTTGGGAGGCTGAAGCAAGAGGATTGCAAGTTCAAAGCCAGCCTCAGCAGTTGAGTGAGGCTCTGAGTAGCTTAGTGAGACCCTGTCTCAAAATAAAATATAAAAAAGGGCTGTGGCTCAGTGGTTAACTGCCCTTGGTTTCAATCCCCAGTACCCAAAAAAAAAAACAAGTTTCTTCATTCACTCTGTACCACCCCTACCCCTATTTCCTATGGTGATGCCTTCAGCAGGGTCCCCTGCAGTGGGAAGGAAGGAAGGCCTTTCTGGATCCTGGAGATGGGCCATTGTTCTACAGCAGAGCAGGTGCCATGAGGAGGGACCCTGAGGCAGGGTGGCAGGAGGGCTGGGGGGTGACCTGGCTGTCTTGTGTCCAGTGCTTGAACATGGAGGGGCCAATGCTGTCTTGAGTGAGGAAGGTGGTAACCAGGCTAAGCCTGGTGGTGGAGATGGTGGGAAAAGGACAAGCTTGAGATATTTGGGAACCAGGACCCCCTTCCAGGTTCATTTCTGGGGGACCTCTGGGCCTTAGGGGCAGAGAGGTGGATGGGCCCAGGGGGTGTCCCTGTGTCCTGGGCCTCTCGGATCCCTGGGGACACCCCACCTTGCAGTGTGCTGGGCTTGGGCTGAGCTCCTCTGAGCCACGCCCAATGCAGGGATGGTGTCCTCCCTCAGAAGTGCCCTGTCTGTGGGGCAGAGGCCATGTAGTGTAGGGCAGCTAGCTCTCTGGGTCCTGCACACCAGGGAGGTGTGAGTCAGGAGGAGACAGTCTGCAGTGGGTTTTGTTGGCGGGGTCTCCTGGGGTTGAAGGAGTCTGCTGGCAGCACCTTGGCTGTCTTGGGTCATCACAGGACCACCTGAATCCCCTTTCACTGCCATGTGCTATACTCAGGGAGTTCTGAGTGGGGGGGGCAAGTTTGAAGATGGGCACCCCTGGGAGGAGCCCCAAGCTGTGGGCAGGTGGTAGGCAGAGCCCCAGGTATGAGACCATATCATGTGCAGGTGGGATAGGTGGGGGCAGGTAGCTGTTCTGCCTAGAGTCTGAGCCTGGCCTGGGTTCTGGAGCCCCGAGACTGTTCACTGCCTCCTGGAATTGGCAGAAGGCTTTGAGAGAGGACTTGAACTTTCCTAGGGTGAGTCCCCGGCCCGGGTGGCTTCATGGGATTCTCCCTGGGCACAGGGAGCTATGCTGGGTCAGTCTGGAGGGCCCCACAAGTAGCCATAACAAGTTGGAGGCTGAAGGTTTCCTGCTGCGTTTGGTGAACCCCCTCTAGCAGGGGTGTCCTGCTCACTCACAGACCCTTGTGCTTTTTTCAGTAAAATTTGTTTGTAATCCATAGTTTGGGACCCAGTGTGGTGGTCTCCTGGGCAGTGAGGTGTGGTAAAAGCTGAGCACTGGGGAAAGTCTAGGCATTGCTTCCCACCAACAGAGCTAGATAACCAGGTGTGTCCAACTTCTTCCCCTTGACCTGCATCTCTTCCCCAAGACTCTTCTCCATAGCTAGCCAGCATCTGTCTGTCCTGTTGATGTGTGTCCCCCCCTCCCTTGTCCAGCCTCCTCTCCTGGCTCTAGCCATGCCCACGTTCTTTGCTTCAGGGCCCCCTTGCACTTGCTGTCCTCTTTGCTGGCTAGCTGAAAACCATCTTTCAAGGCCACACACTTGGCTGCTGTTCCAGGCTGGCTGGGTAGGGCTGGTTGACCGGGCTTCTTCACTGGACCTTTTAGCTGCCCTGACTTTCTCAAGAGCCCCCTGACTGCAGGTGGTCACACACCTTCCTTCTCAGAAGAGTTTTCTACCCTTACTTTTCTGTAGCTTAAAACTGTTACCTTATGAAATTTAATTTTATGTATTAAAAAAACAGAACCAGCACTGATTTATGTGTGAGCTTTCCCATAGTATTTAAATCTGTTTATAAATACCTGTTAGTTTTGTTTGAGGTTTAATACAGAAGTACTGTTTGCTTGTAGGCTGAATCTAGATATATCCAAACATAGCTCAGTAAACTGTAGGAATTTAAGTGTAAGAATTCACAGAGTTCCGTTTTAATTCCACATTTCATTATTTTCCCCAAGTTCGGAAACTGGTGTTTCCTTCCTGAGACCCACCCATGCCCTGGACTGGTTGTGGCCCAAGGAGAGGAGAGGTGGGGCTGGCACTTGCTGTTTCTTTGCCTGTTAGCCCTGGCCAGAAAGGGTGCCTGTGTGCAGAAAGGGTGGGTACCCTAAGGAGGTAGCCCTGTCTGGCAGAGTGTTGATCTGAGAGGGGACGTGGGTCTGTCACAAGATTGAGGCAGTTGGCTGCATTTTGCAGAGGCCATCTGTGTCCCACACTGCCTGCCCAGCACAGAGGTCTTGGGGTGCATGTGCTATAGTGTGTGCGTGGCCCATGTGTTCCCTGATGACTTCTGCAGCATGCAGAGAGAGGCAGAGCTGATCTCTTTCTGCAGCCCAGATGATCTCCCCAGGAGGCAGGAGTGACAGTCCACTGCCACTGACTGGGATAGTGGACCCAGAACAGCTACTGCTGCATCCTTCGTGGTGATAGTGGGGAGGTGGGATCGGTCTCAGCAAGGAGCCAGCTGCATGTCATCCTGGTGGCAAGTGGACAGACAGGCAGTACCAGTAGGTCCTGTGGGGCTGATGATGAGGGGCAGTGACCCCAGGGTTTTGGTCTAAGCCACTGAGTGATGGTTAGTTGGGCAGACAACGGCATGCAAGAGGAGCCTGGCTAGGAGAGGCAGAGGCTGGCGTTTGTGTTGGGTCTCCTGGGGCATAGAAGCTTCTTGAGCTATAGGACCAATGGGGTGACCTAGCAGCTTGGAGAAAGACTTGGGCAGGGGGCAGGGGACAGGGCCCAGGGGCAGAGTATTGCCACTTCTTCTCCTGGGTGGGCCTAGTCCAGGGTCCCAGGGCATGACAGTGACAGCCTGCCCAAGGGAGGATGCTTGAGGAGATCCTTGGAGTCTGCATTGGGGGTTGTCTCCTACAGAGTGTGGGTCTTTGGGCTTCAAGGCCAGGGAGAGGTCCTATGCTAGTTTCTGCGGGCCATTCCAGGTGTGGCTATAGGTGGTGGAGGCTGGCGACTGTGGGTGGGCTGTCCAGCTGTGCCTTACTGCAGCCTCATGGCCATTTTGTCTGGTTGGAGGTAGCAGGGTCCCAGGCCTGGGACTGCTGGTTAGAAAGGAGGGGGTGGAGCAACCCATGGCTGGGAGCATGCGCTCCAGCAGCCTTGTCCAGCACATTGATCAGCCGAAGCCCCGCCTCTGACCCGCCAGCTCCGCCCCACACCTCCGGGCTCCTCCCCCAGGCTGCGGCGCTGGCCTGGGCAGTTCTGTGCGGGGCTGGACTCTGCATGGCGACTGCCACACCACCATCAGCCCCCGTCAGAGACATGGACCCCTCAAGAGCCATCCAGCACGAAATCAGCTCCCTCAAAGGTGGGATCCAGGGTGATGACCCTGGCCATGCTGTGGCCTTTGGCTGGGTGCAGCCTCCTGCAAGCGACAGTCAGGGTCTGCAGCCCCCGGTGGGCAACGCTGGGGTATGCTAAGCTGGAGGCCCGGGAGACTCCAGGCTCCCGCCCCCCAGGCTCCTCCTGCGGATGGCGGGGAGGAGGGGATAGCTCCTGCAGCAGCTCCGTAGTCTTGCAGTGAGTGTCAGGGGCGGAGCAAGCTGTAGCTGCGGCAGGGGCGGGACCGGACACCGTGGGAGCTCAGCCCTGCGGCAGTTGGCCGCTTACTCCTCCACCCCAGCCTGTCGCCCAGCAGCCTGGAGTCTGGGGGCAGGGTGGGGCTGTGGGGATTGCTGTGCTGAGTCGCCTGCGGGCTGGCCCCGGGCAAGGCCACACTGCCGCTCTTTGTTCAGGGGTGTGGGGGGGAGCTAGGGGGTGCCGAAGGGCCCTGGACTAGTTGCTCTGGAAACCCAAAGGGACCTGGAGTCCGGGGACAGGGGCTGGCCATCGTGTGCTCCCAGTCCCTCCCAGTGCTGAATCAGCAACTGGCTGCAGTTCCACAGGATGGGGGCGGGGCAGGTGTCCTTGCCCAGCCAGGAGCCTGGTGCGGGGTCTCCTGACCAAGATGAGGAGTGTGTGTGTGGGAATGGGTGAATCACGCTGTCCAGGGCCGCAGACACTCTTGCTGGTGAGGGGGATTTCCCACTGAGCTCCTCCCCTGGCTCTGGAGCCTGGAGCTACTGGCATGGGGAGTGGGTGGGTTGGCTTGGCCACTAGGTGGGATACCTAGGCAGGCCTGTGACAGGCCAAACTAATTGCAGGGCTTAGAATGTGGCTTGGGATCATCTGGGGACTGTGAAAGCCACAGGTTGGTTTGGTGGGGGATTGGAGATTTGAGGGCATGAGGTTAGGGTATCCTGCCAGGAAGATTATGTGGATGGAGCAGCATGGCAGGCCCTCTGGAGAGAACAGAGGTTGAGGGCAGTGCTGAGGGATAGATCACTAGAGTGGGAGCTTCTGTGGTCACTGGCCTGGGCCACAGCAGGTGCTAGTTCCCCAAACCACAGCCCTGGGGGTATGGAGGGCCCTTGGGTGCTGCAGTGGAGGGGGTGTGGCTGCTGCCCACTGCCATTCTGTTGTCCTCCGGCCTGGGACTGGTGTCCCGCCCTCCCAGAGCCTGCCTCTGCAGACTGGCCCCCTTCCCGCCTAGGCCCCGCTCGGGGCAGGGCACAGGGTGAGCCTTGCCGCAGTGAGCTGGCGGCAGGAGGGCTTCAGGAACAGTTGGCTGAGCATTCAGTTTCCACCCTGCAGCCACACAGCCTGTGTGTGCGTCTGAGTGTGTTTGGGTGTGCTGTTTGGCGCCATGGAGACAGCCCATAAACCCTCCCCACGCTGCTTTGTTGGCTGCCTGCCTGCCTGCTGGCCAGTGCCTCCCACCGCAAGGTCCCCCACCCCCGCCCTATTTATAATTAGTTCCTGGGTTTGCAGTGCTTGGTGGGAATGGGTGTGTCAGCTTGGGGAGAGTGGATCCGGGATGGGGGGTTGATGGGGCACTGCACAGGGGGTTGGGGTGTTGGGTGGGGTGGAGGCACAGGATATCAATGACTGGACTCTCAGGTTTGGGGACCTGGGGGTAATGATAGGTGTGGCTGGGTAGCTCCACTCTCAGGGTCTCACATGGCAGTTTCCTTTTCATTTCCAGTAGGCATCTGACACTCCTGGTGTCCTTTCCCTAGCATCTGTCACTCTGACCACAGGCAATCACTCAGGCTGCCCCATAGAGTCTGTGTGGGTGGCAGGGGCGCCAGGTCTGGGGTGGCAGGGACTTGGTGACTTTGATTCCCTGTAACAGGTGGGAGTCCCTGGTTTCCGACAGCTGTCTTGGAGATGGGGGTGGGTAGAGGCCCTACCCAAAGTCCTCCACCACATGCTCTTCTCAGAGTGCCCCCCGCTGAGAGTGGACACTATGTTTCTGGACTACCCCTTATCTGGCCTGGAATGGGAAGAGTTAAATCTGGTGGCCACTGCCTCCAGGCTTGCCTTTGGAGGTGGAGGCTCTGTCCCTCTGCTTGCCTGATGGAGAGCAGCCAGTGGTGCTGGCACCTGCCTGTCCATGTGTTCTTGGACCTCTGCCCTCTGAGACCCCAGCTTCCTCCCCAGCCCCTAACCCTCTGTTCTTGGACCTCAAGTCCCCCAAGTTCCAGACAACTCAGCATTCTCCCTTGGGACCCTTGTGATTCCATGACTCCTGGAACCACACCCTGGGGGGGGCTCTCGGGCCTGAGGACCCCTCCTGCCTTCTCTGCTCCCCCTAGTGCCCATTCTGTCACCTTTTTTAGGGACTCTTGGTTCTTATTACCCACAACTCCTCACCCCCACGGTTTTAGGAACCTTGAAGAAGTGTTTTAGAAACTGATGTAATTTCTGACATTGGAGACGTGGGACCTGGGAGGGAAGGGGTAAGGCCACTGCCTCCAGACGGCTCCCACTCTGGAGGGGCCTGTGTCGGTGGGTGGGAGGGGCCGCCCCTGCTGCTGAGTCAGAGGGGGCAGGCCCAGGCGTCCTGGAGGGCGGGCAGGCCGGAGGCTCCGGCAGGCAGGCGGTAGTGCGGGGCAGGGCAGGAATCCGCAGAGCCAGGCATTGGAGCCACTCTGCCCTCAGCCTGCACCCTTACACTCAGTGCAGGACCTTGCCTGCCGGCCTAACTGTCTGCTGCTGGCCCTTTTGCACCCTGTGCAGGGAGCCTAATTGGTCTCCTCCCGTGCTCCGTCCGCTGCTCTTGCCCCGTGCAGAAAGCCGGCTCACAGCAGCCATGGTGGCTGGCATGCTCATGCCACTGGACCAGCTGCGGGCTATCTATGAGGTGCTCTTCCGTGAGGGGGTGATGGTGGCTAAGAAGGACCGGCGGCCCCGTAGCCTACACCCCCACGTGCCTGGCGTCACCAACCTGCAGGTCATGCGTGCCATGGCCTCCCTGCGGGCTAGGGGCCTGGTGCGGGAGACCTTTGCCTGGCGCCACTTCTACTGGTTCCTGACCAACGAGGGCATCACCCATCTACGCCAGCACCTACACCTGCCACCTGAGATCCTGCCTGCCTCCCTGCAGCGTGTGCGTCGCCCTGTTGCCATGGTGATGCCTGAACGTCGCACCCCCCATGTGCAGGCTGTGCAGGGTCCCCTAGGCTTTCCGCCCAAACGGGGGCCTCTGCTGTCTGAGGACCCTGCCCGGGAGGAGCGGCGTGTCTACCGTCGAAAGGAAGCTGAGGAGAGGTCACCTGAAACCCCTGTGGTACCTGCTACCACTCTGGGAACCCTAGCCAGACCCGGCCTGGAGCCTACCCCAGCCACAGGTCAGCTGTATGCGAATTCCAGGCAAGAGGGGTGGGAAGGGGGGGAATGTGTATGTCTACAGCGCCAAGGCTTGGGCCTGTCGGGGTAGGGTGGGCAGCGGGAGTACTGGGGGCTTCACTCGCACCAGCAGGTGGCGCCCTCTCTACCTGAGGGTGCAGGGTGCTGTGGTAAGTGGGCCTAAGTGGCTCCTCCTCCTGAGTTAGGGACCTTATGGGGTGGGGCTGCACATCCTAGTGGGGGCGGGGCCTGTGGGACCTGAACTGGTGGGACCAGCTGCTGTCACAGCCCCACCCTTCCAGCTTGGGGCACTGTCCTTTCCTTTGCCCCCATTCATTCCTCTCCCTGTCCCAGTAGCCTATCTGCCTAGAGGCCCCTCTTTTCAGAAGTGGGGGGGTATCCAGAAGACTCGGTGGCATGGGATGAGCTTAGCTTTCTGGCAGTGTGGCCTAGGCAGACAGGTTGACCTCTGAACCTAGAGTCTGTGTGGTAGGAGTGATGCACCCCACCACCCCCATTTTGTGGTTCTATGGCTCAGATTCCTCATTGCATGGAGTGTGTACTGAGTGCCCTTCATGACTGGGTGCTTGGCTGGCTTGGGGTGGGCCACAGCCTAGTGGTGGGGAAGCAGAACCGGCGAAGGCCATGCAGGGTAGCAGCCTAGGCACAGGGAGGGGCCTGGGCCTGGGTCAGGGTCAGGGTCAGGGTCAGGGTCAGGTAGAGCCTTCCCAGTTGGGAACCAGGTCTCAGAGAAAGGATTGGTCCCATCATCCCAGGGGCGGCTGGAGACCCCCTCCCTCTGCCCCTGTGTCCTATGCAAGAGGCTCATGTGCTGTTCCAGGGCACTGTGCTCTTGTTGCTAACTGGGGCAGCCCAGACCCCTCAGGGCAAGGCAGGCTTGTCCCCCACCTCCCTCTGTGGAGTGACACCTGGGGAGAAGCTTATTCTCTAGGGGCTAGGAAGAGGGCCTGGGGTAAGGCTAAGAGTGGAACCAGGGTGAGGATCCAGGTACAGGCTTGTGCTGGGCCCAGCCACTTGGGTAGGGTGCTGCTACCCACTTCTGGGCTGGATCACTAAGGCCTTCCTAAGGGAACACATCTGCACCATCAGGGAGGGTGTGGGGTGATGGGTGATTTCAGCTCTTTCCAGGGCCTTGGGCAAATCAGTGGCCTCCTCAGCGTCCTTGAAACAGGTGACAGTATCTCTGGGAGGAAGCATGAGGAGAAGAGTGCTTGGCCAGCCCTGGAGTCCTAGTCTGTGGGCCCTTCATCTGGGGTTTTTTCCCCCAGGGAGCCTCTGCCAGCCCTCAGCCATGGAGTGGAACAGCCTCTTTCATTCTCTGTTCAGGGGTGTGGTGAGTGGGAGGGAGCCAGGAGCCCTCCCCTCCTTTTCTCCTTTTCCTTCCTCTCTTTGATCGGGCAGGGCCAGCTGGGCAGGCAGTTGGCAGTAGGGCCTGGAGGGGTTCTGGGTGTGGCCACAGTGGGCAGAGTGGAGGGCACCCGGTCCCCAATAGAGGTGACTCAGTCTTCCCTTCCCAGCCCCAGCCGCCCTAGTGGCAGCTCAGAATTTCCAACAGGAAATGAGTTCCAGCCTCAGGCTGAGTCAGGGTGACAGGCCCCCTCCTTCCCCTTCACCTCCTAGGGCAAAGCATGGTACTGGGTGTGGTTTGGGGCTAGGGCTGTGCCCCCAGGCCCACGTTGGCTTCTCTGCAGGCTAGGGCAGTTCTGATGACACCTAAAGCAATCAGCTTCTCCCTTTAAAAAGTAAACTACAGAGACCCTGTCCTTCCCTTGCAGGCCCCTCTAGTGGGTAGTGGAAGGTGGAGGTCAGGACTTTGCTGGTCTCCAGAGTCAAGATGGTTGACCTATTGCGCCCTGGCCAGGCAGCCAGACTCCCTCCCTCTTACAGTTCAGAGTACCTGCTATAATTGGTTCCTGCTGCAAGGCCCCACTCCCTCCTTGTGCCCCAGTGGTCTATGCATCTGCTGGGTGGGGCCCCCAGGTGGCATGCTGCTTCGGAGGACATCTACCTCATGATGAGACCCAGACTAAGCCCCTGGCCTCAGAACGCCCAGACATGCAGGGATAGACTGGGCAAAGAGCGGGAGAGGAAGGGCCCTGCTGTAGGGGCACCCTAGCTGAGGTACGATAGATAAGGAGGAGCTGCCCTGCCAAGAGCTGCCCAGAGGAGGGTGGCCTGGGCCAGAGGGCAAGGGCACAGGAACGCCTGGCCTGGGGTGTCTTTGTGTGGTGGAAAGCTGCTGGAGTGGTTTGCATTGAGTTTCGTTTACACTTCAAATAATAATGCTTTGCCTAGTTCGGAATTCAGACAGAATTAACCCAGCAGCGTGTAGAGAACAGACACCCCTGGATGCTTTCCAGGCTTGTCTACCCCAACGGTGTCATGTGGTGTGAATAGATGGCCACAGGTGGACATGGCCTCTCCTGTCTACATGGACAGGAGGCTAGCTGCATGCCCTGGCTTTCCCCTGTGGCCCTCCAAGCTGCCTTGTGCTCCTCACAGCTACATAGCACCTACTCAGTGGGTGGGCTGTGGTTCCTGGCAGGTTTTGGGGATGAGTGTTAGCTTTGCATGGGGCTCATCTTGATTGTTTGGGGGGAAATCTGAAGATCTCTGTCAGGCTTCTACGTGAGTGGTGGTGGGATTAGGTTTTCATCTTTCAGGTTCTACACTGCTAGTTGGAGTAGGCGTGGACAGTTAGGAGGTATCACATTTGCCTAGGCTGGAGATCACGGCACCTGGGAACTAAGCTGGTGACTTGGGCAGAGAAAGCAACTGGCCTTGGGGCCCAGGGAATGTGGGTGCCAATGGGTGGAGAAGTGTGGGATTCTGCTTCCACATGGCCATGTGGAATGCGCTGGGCATGTGGATGCTTGGAATGTGGGTGGGTGGAGTGACAGGGCCTGGATGGTGGGGCTTGCAGAGGGAAGAGGAGGCAATAAGGTGGGTGGGGAAGACCACTGGGCTGAGCCGCGGGGCTCAGGGCCTGAGGCAGGCCTGTCCCATGCACCCCATGCCAGTGTGCCTGGGCTGGTTTGGCCCATTGGTCCCTGCTCAGCTGGCTGACTAAAGGGTGGCTGTGAGGAGGAGCCACTGCTCCCAGAGCTGGGTGGGGAGGCTAGGGTAGGAGCAAACCCTCCCTCTGGCTCCCACCCCTTCCCTCCTTCCTGCCTTGCTTTCCTCTCTGCTGGCTCTGGGAGCAGCCCTGATCCAGCCAGCAGCCATGGACAGGTACAGCATGGAGGAGCTGATCCAGTTGGGCCAAGGTATGGCATAGCGTGGGCTGCAGAGGAAAGGAAGAGGAGGGACCAAGGCCTCCAGCAGGGACTGGGCTCCTTGGCAGCCTGCTGCAGGGCCTTAGGAGCCTGAGGTCCCCGCTACCCTCGGTTCCTGTGACTTCAGACATCAGAACTTGGGGTTTCAAGGATGAACATGGCCTGCCTCAGAGCTGCCCCAGGGGTATGTGTGGGATGCGGGTTGGGGTGTTCCAGAGCAGTGGAGGGGCTGCTCACAGCATAGGGCTCTCCTTCCTCTGGGAACAGATCCTTATACCCAAGCAATAGGGACACAAGTTCCTCTGAAGCTTCTGAGTCCATGCATGAGACAGGCTGAGAGGGGCCAACGACTGTGTCTGCGTGGCACAACCCCTGTCCACTTCTGCTGCCGTGGGCCGGGCTGGATTGGGGCCGTTTCTGGCTTTTCTTCAGGGTACCTGGTATCCCTGATGCTCTGGGATTCCTGAGCTAAGTCAATCCTTGGCTCCCCAGCTGGCCACTGAAGGCTGGTTTCCTTCAGACAGGAGTTTCTGAAGTGTGGAGCTGGAGAGCAGGAGGCTCAGGTAGGCCCAGTCTTTTCCTCACCATCCCCTGACCCCCGCCTCCCCAGCATGTATAGGGTGCCCCCCGCCTGCCAGCAGTCAGGGACCAAGGCTGGTTCTGTGTTTTGCTGAAGGCTTAGGCCATGTACAGTGGAGTGGAAGTGTGGGCCAGCCCCTCACTCTCTTTGTGGCTTGGTTTCCTCATCTGCACATGTTCATGGCGTAGGACTCGATTCATAGGGTATGCTTGAACAGTGCTTAGCACAGTACGTGCCACAAAGTTCCCCAGCCACCTGCTGCCAGGATCGGGCTCCTGGAGGACAAGCAGGATTGTATCCCCTTCACACATGGACGGGCGTACATGCACATCCTGTTTCCCCAGGTGCACCGGATGCAGGGGATGTGGCGTGGGCTGCTGGCTGTCGGGCCCTCTGACCCCTGCCTTCCATAGACCAGGGTTGCTGGGGTATCTGAAGAGGGCTTTCCTCATTCCGGATCACATGGGTCACCGGGAGAAGCCTGAGGTGGGGAGGTGCAGCCCAGTGCTATGGGAAAGGTACTTGCTCATGTGGCCTGGGCCCCAATTTGGGGCTGCCTGAGTCTGTGGCTGGTAGTGTGACCTTGGGGAGGCTGTCTTGTCCACCCTGGGGCCAGGTGTGGTGTTGAGTGACTTGCACAGGGCCCTCTGGGAGAAAGGGGAGTGGCACCTCATGGCCCATGTGGTTATTCCTAAGAGCACCGTGGGAGGTGGGCAGGACAGGGGCCACTGAGCCATAGTCCCCTGTGTCTTGTTCTGAGGTGGATCCTGAGGCCTGGCAGCTCTTTATAGCAGTCTCAGTGGGAGCCAGGGGTGTGAGTGTCAGTGGCCCCGCCCTGCCAGTTGGGACTCCCAACGAGCCTCAGTCCTGGGTGCCCTCACTGTGCACGTCATGTTCTAAGTCTGGACAAGTGACGGGCCTTGCTTACCCTCCTTGGATATTTATACCCCCCTGGGTCCCTGCCCAGCACTCCCCTCCCCCATGGACTGCTGCTGACAGTAGCACACACGCTGTGCCCTCCTCCCTCCTCACCACCACTGCTGCGGCCAGGCTTGCTGCCTCTAAGGGGCTTGTGACCCTCCCCACACCCCTCGCCCGCTCCCTGTCCACCCTGTGGGCTCCTGTCGCTGTCCCCAATGAAGATCGTGCCCGGTAGGTGGGGCAATCCTTTTAGAGTCTCTGGAGAGCCCAGCTGGGCTGGGGCCACAGTGCCTGGGACTAGAGGTGAAGGGCTGGGTCCTTCTAGCCTGTTCCCCAGCCCATGCAGCCTCTCCTCCCACTCTGTCTGAGGCCCTACATGGTGGCTTGGGCTTGTGAGGAGAGTCCACATGTCTTTGAGCATGGTTGGGTCAGCTGCAGATCTAGGGTGGGGGGCCACTAGGACCAGAGCATTGGCATTGGTCCACCCCCAGTGCCTGGAGGCTGTCCCCAGTGGGCACCCTTGGAAGTAGAATGGGGGCTCAGCACTCCTGGTGGGGAAAAGGGGGCCAGGCTAGGCTTCCTTTAGGAGGGAGGACTGGGACTGAGGCTGCCCAGGTTATGCTGGGTGGGGGGGGGGGCGGCTGCGGCCTGCTGCTGCTGCAGGCCCCTCCTCCTGGCGGGTGTGGCTCTGGGTAGGCAGGGGTTAAGGCTCCAGCTAACCTTCAGCGTGACAGCCCGGAGTTGGGACAGCTGAGCCGGGCTGTTGTGGGGAGCGGCCCAGAGTCATTGCAGGGAGGAGGGCGGGAGGAGGCTGGGCAAGAGCGTGTACACAGGACGGTGTCCGGCTGCGGTGGATAGTGCTGTAGGGCGGTCCTTGAAGGCTGGGCGGCCTGTAGGCAGGGCGGGCTTCTGCCCCTGGGGCACCCCCTGTGCTGGCCTTCCACGCGGGGAGGCGCTGTCTGGCTTTGCAACAGCCAGTCCCTGGCGCACGGAGGCGGCTCTGCCTTCTCCTTGTAGCAATCATGGAGCCATCGGGCAGTCTGTTTCCCTCCTTGGTAGTCGTGGGTCATGTCATCACCCTGGCTGCCGTGTGGCACTGGCGCAAGGGGCGTCAAAAGGCGCAGGATAAGCAAGGTAAGCGCCCTTGCCTCAGCCACTGCCATCAGCCACCACCCTACCAAGGGGGTTGTAAGTGGGGTGGGGGCGTAGGGTTGATGGCCCTCCTGTGCCGCCTCTTCCTGGCTCTGAGCTAAACACTTGTGTTTTGTGAAAGCGTGTGGTCTCCCCTGCTCTCCACCCCGCATTGAAGATCCTCCCCCACCGTCCCCTCACCCCCTGTGTGCAGGGGCGGGGCTTTGCAGATGTCATCAGCTGGGAGTCTGTCTGAGCCTGTGGGGTGAGACCCAGGTGGGAGGCTCCGGGTGTAAAAGTGCTTGCCTCCTTAAGGAAGGCTTCTCCCCAGCTGTCATGGCAGGGCCTTGAGTATAGAATCCACAGTGACAAGTGCACTGGACTGTCCTGGGCAGGACCAAGGTGGGGCTGTGCTGCACAGTGGCCTCCTCACCCGGAGTGTGGGATTGAGCTGCACAGAGGTGAGGCAGGTGCCTGAGTGCCTACATACAGGGGTCAAGGCCCTCCCTCCAGGCTCTGATCTGCCCTCTCCTGCTCAAAGTCACCAGCTCCTGGGCTATAGTCCGAGGTGGCAGTGCCCAACACAGGATGGGGTGGGGCTGAAGTGAATGGATCCTGACCGGCCCTTGGGATTTGGGCAGCTCTGCACCAGGGCTTCTGGCCAGAGGGACTGCCCTAGTAGAGCTACTGCAGGGCAGGACTCGCCTGTGGGGGGAGTGGCCAGGCTGCCCCCTAGTGGGCCTGCTGGGTCTCTGCCTGGGGTAGGATCTCCAGGACTTGACTCTGAATCCAGATGAGACTTCTGGGCGTGGAGGTGGGGTTCCCTGGAACTGGTGACTCAGTTACAGGTAGGCGTTCAATAGAATGCACAGGTAGAGGGTTTCTGGTCCTTGGAGGTTTTTGGTTGGGGACCAGCCGCTGGCCCTGCCCTCCTCCATCCAGTTTTGTGACCTTTCCCACGAGGGGAAGGAGCTCTCCCCTGCTCTTTGCTGCCCTACGGTACATCATGTGGCTTAGCTCAGTTCTGTCCTTGGTTACTCTCTGCCCACCACCTCTGCAGTTCCCTCCCCACCCCCACCTAGATGCTCCTACTGGCATCCTGCTGCAAGCAGTCTTCCGAGGTTGATCTCGGGGAGTTGCAATGTTCCCCTCCTGGGAGGCTGGACTCTGAAGAGTTTCTAGGCATCCCTATCCCAAAGTGCAGCCCTCGACCCGGAGGGGCCCCCTGCGGGAGCTCCGTGGGCTGGGGCGCGGCTTCCTGGCCTGCACTGGGCGGGGCACCCGCAGGGGCAGGTTCTTCGGGTCTGGGCCTGGAGCCCGGCGGGCGGAGGAGGATGTGGAAAGCAGCGCAGGGACCTTCAGCGCTGGCTGAGAGCAGGACTTGCTCCGTGGTCCCAGGGTGAACCTGGGCGCCCAGGGCTCATGGCTGCGGCAGGCACCCAAGGGGCGGGAGGCGCCTTCGCCTGGCAGAGGGAGGTTGTGCTGGAACGGCCATGCTGGTTGGATGGGAGCTGTGAGCGCGCTCGCAGGGGCTACCTCTATGGACAGCTGTGCTGCGTAGGTGGGTGCAGCCGTAGGTTGCCGGGCTGGGGACGGACTGCAGAAGCCCTCACCTGGAGCGGCTGGGAACAGGGTGGGGTCGGCCCAGTTGCAGCTCCGGAAACACCTGGCGAGGAAGCCAGAGGGGGTGGGGTGAGGCCTGCTTTCTGGTTGGTTTGCCTCTGAGTAGCGGGGTGGGAGGTGGGCGGGCCAAGGGCTACCGCCTTGGGAGGGGGAGGCAGGGACATGCTGAGGGCGGAGCTCCTAGCGTGCCCGCCCACTTTGGGGAGTTCCATCCCTGGACCGTGTTGGCTAGCCTGAATCCACATCTGTAGGAAACCTCTTCAGAGGGCCCTGGGCAGCCTTTCCCTGGGGGGACTGGCAGGTGCAGAGAGGGACAGCTGCCTTGGGTTGTACAGGATCAGAGAGGAGTGCTGGAGCACAGTGCTGGGAGTCCCTGGGGTGGGTCAGACAGATTGCAGAGGACGCATGAGGGCCCCACAGCCTAGCAGGAGTTGCCTTTTCCTTTGCTGGTAAATAGGAGGGAGGGGGCATCTGCAGCCAGGGGTAAGGAGCAGCAGGACTGGGAGGGAGGGGATGAGAGGAGCTTGAAGTCCTAATCCCTGGAAGGTGCTCCAAGGAAGAAGGCACTCAGAAGTAGGACTGCGGCCAGCAGGAGGATGCTGGACTTGGCCTGAGAGCAGGAAGAAGACTGGAGATGTGACTTGGCTGGAGCCTGGTGAGGGGGCCCACATGCGTCAGGGGCATGAGGTCCTGGCTCCCCTGAATTCCAGCTGTTTCCTGAGTGCCCTGTGTCCATCTCTTAGCTTATTCCCAGGAGCCTGTGGTCTCTGTGCCCCCTCAACAGAATGATGGCCTGCTCTGGCAGCAGGACCCTACCTGTCACTGCTGCTGTCGCTCCCTATTACGGTGGGCTTCCTCACTGAGGCACAGGCCCCTACCTGGGGTGTGAGAAGCTCTCAGGCACACTGTATTCAGAGCACTGACTAGTGCGGGGTCAGATTTGGGATTTTGGTACCTGAGGAGCTGATGTCCAGTAGGGTTGTGGGGTTGTGGGGGCTGCTGGACCAGACAGGGGACAGAGCACAAGAGTCTCCTGTTGGAGACCTAGGGGTACTCTCAGAGGTGGAGGGCAGTGTCGGACACTGGGCAGAGTCTTGGGAGCTGGCCTTGTTCCTGGGCATGGGGTGGGACCTGAAGGCCCTCACTCCCACCCTGGCCTGGCTCAGGAGCCCCCCACCCTGTGGGGTTTTGGTGCCCTCTTGTGGCCCTAGGGGGCTATAAGGATGGGGGGTCCGGCTTTTCCCAGAACCCTGTGCTGTGGGAGGGGGTGCTCCTTAGAAGCTCACAGCTGGATCACATCAAGTCAGATGCGTGGACTGGAAAATTCTTGTGGTTGGGTGGTGCATTCCTTCCTACAGCAGTCGGTTGGGCTGGGCAGTCCCAGATGCTGGCCATAGGCAGCTTTGTCTGCTGACTTGAGGGAGCCAGAGGCCCATGTACCCTTTGCCCAGATCCTCTACTTTTACAACCTGGTGCAGCTGCTATCTGTGAACCCCACCCAGCTGAAAACAGCCCCCCCACCTATCCTGCCCCCAGGTGCGGTTTCCTTTCCAGTGAGTCACAGTGCACAGGCCCCCTCCCCAGCTCTGACTCACTGGCTGTGCCCCCTTGGGGTGGTCTCTGCCCCAGATCCCCCTACAGGGGAGGCGTCCTGTGGCCGGGCTGGATGGGGCTGGGCTGGATAGGCCTGCCTGGATGAGTCAGCACTCAGCTATGTGCTGCTCTCGCCTGAGGTGTGCTCTGCCTGGCTTGCCTGGGCTGGGCTCTTTGGGGCCCTGAGGGATCTTACAGGAGCCAGGCAGGCCCTTGAACCTGGCCAGAGCAGCCGAACAGAGGTGGCAGCCATGGGATAGGGCAAGGTCCATTCTCCATGTAGGTTGGAAGGGGTGTGATTTACTGGAGCTGTAGGAAACAGATGGGCAGTGGGGCCCGCCCCCAGGTGTCACATAGGTTGGGAGTTCCTTTTAGAGTCAGACCCAGCTGGGAGGAGGGCCAGTCAAGTGTTCTCTGAAGAGGGGTAATGGGGACTCCTCTCCCCTTCCTGTGTGATGAAGGATCATTCTGGGTGGCAGTGGGGATGATGTATGTTCTTTTGGAGTCTGGGCACCAGTGCCAGCACCCCCTGCAACCCCAGGCCCTGCTTCTGTGGATAAGGAAACCCCAGTTTCCTGTTTCTGGCTACTGAGGGTGTGGCTGCGGGGGAGGGGCTGCCTTCCTCCTTCCCTCTGGGACACTCCCCTCTGGGGGGGAACTGGGTGGGGTGGGGCCCAGGGGGCGGGGCAGCCTTGCTGGGGAGTACAGTCTGTAGGGAGTGGCCGCAGCCTCAGCTCAGAGTAGAGCTGTGCGGAGTTAGCATCCAGTGCAGCCACCAGTCTTCAGCAGCCTGTGTGCCACGCAGGGCTGCCCAGAGCACAGCACCTGAGGGCTGAGGGACCCAGTGACGGAGGGGTGGGGCAGCGCCATGTCTCAGCACCGGCTCCGAGTTCCTGAGCCTGAGGGCCTGGGTGGCAAGAGAACCAACTCCGAGGACAACCTCTACCTGGCTGTGCTCAGGGCCTCTGAGGGCAAGAAAGGTAGTGGGTACCCCCGCTGGGCAGGACAGGCCTCTGCAGCAGGAAAGCCTGCTTCCTGTGGCAGGAAGCCCTGGCCTGAGATGGGGGGTGTGGGCCTAGGCTGAGGGTCTGGCTTGGGGACAGACTCAAATGGGGGGTCAGCTGCCCATACCCAGCACAGATTGGTCTCTGAGACATTGGTGTGAGGCTCTCTGTGCCCTGGGGGAGGGCCATTGACCTGTCAGGAGGACACAGCTTCCCCTCCAACACCCCTAACAGGGCCTAGTCCTGGCCTGCTGCGTCCCTGCTCAGCCTCATATAGAGGCAGCATGTGGGGTGGGGCAGGCTTCAACTTGTGCACCCTGGGTGCAGTGGCTCCGGACCCTCCCATCTTCTTGGGAGACAACAGAGGATTGCTAGGCCTAGCCCCTGCCTGGACCTGGCTGGCTGGGCCTGGGTGTCTGATGTTCTGGCAGGCAGGAGGGTTGGCAGAGGGTTGGCAGGGGGCTGGGCTTATGTGACCTGGGAGAGGCCCAAGGTGGGCACCTAGGCTGGACCGTTCTCAGGCCTTCCTCAGGCAGGATCTGGCCAGCCAGATTTTCATGTTTGTGCTGTGGTCACCTCTTGGGACTTCTCTGGGCTTTTCCCAGGCCTCAGGTTAACTGGTCTCGTCTCCTCCAGATGAGCGGGACCGCGTGCAGAAGAAAACCTTCACCAAGTGGGTCAACAAGCACCTCATCAAGGTTGGTGGCACCTGCTTGTATGTGGGGAAAGGGAGGGTGCCCCAGATGGCCCTTGCCCCAGGGTGTCCCCTTACTGCTTTCATCTCTGAAACCTGTTATTTTCTGTCCTTTCCTCCCACGCTCTTGTCCTGTCTCTTTCCTCCTCTTCCTTTTGGTCTTTCCTGGTCTCTGCTGTAGCACTGGAGGGCAGAGGTAGGTGTCTGTGTGGAGGCATGGAGCATGCTTTGTACCCAGTTCTTTTCTCTGTCCCTGTCCCTTGGCTGTTGGTGGCACTGGGGGAACCTGTGGCCACTCGAGCCTTGCTGTCCCCACAGGCCCAGAGGCACATCAGTGACCTGTATGAAGACCTCCGTGATGGCCACAACCTCATCTCTCTACTGGAGGTCCTCTCTGGGGACAGCCTGGTATGTGCACCCATGCCCTCTTCTGTGGCCCTATTGGCATCACCCTCAATGCCCCTGCCTGCCCTGTCTCCCTGGGTGCCTTCCTGACTGCCCAGTCTGTGTCTAGCTTAGTCGTCTCCTGCCTTCTCCCTGGGAGCAGTCCCCCCACTGTGCCTCCAGGTCTAGGGTGTTGGCATCCAGCTGACTGCCCAGCCTGGGAGTGGCCACAACCCCTGTGCTATGGGCTGCTGTCCTCTTCATTGGAGCCCTAACTCAGTAATCTCATGCTCTGCTCTGCTTTGGTTTCTCTGCTGCTTGGACTCTGAATCTTGACCTCTGCCCTTTACCCTTTGCCCTGCTCTGGCTGGGCAGCCGAGGGAGCGGGACGTAATCAGGAGCTTGCGCCTGGTGAGTGGTTGTGCCTGCTGGCCACAGCGGCGCATGGGCTCCCTGAGACCGTGGAGCCCAGCTCACCTGGGGCTGGCAACTAGTCTGGTCCAACCCACACCTGGCTTTTGGGCAGGTGGATGGCTGTGCTTCAAGCTATCTGCTGTCCTGCCTGCTGCTGTGCTGGGGGCTGGGCCTGAGACCCACAAGAAGAAGTGACTGCCATCACTGGGCAGAAGGACCCCCCTCCAGTGCCACTGCCCTCCACCCACAGCTTCCTGGCTATTGTCTCCTTCCCACCCGCCTTCCTTCCTTTCCATAGCCTGGGTTGGCTTCCCAAGTCCCTGCTGGGCCTGGGCCTGGGTTGATGGCCTCCCTTTTGCATCCAGGGAGGGTGAACCTGGGATGTGGGAGGGGCTGCTGACCCACTAGGGAAGATAGCTCCTTTGGGGGTGCTGAAGGGCCGGGCCTGGGAGCCACAGCAGCTCTGCACATGTGATCATCCTGTGCCTCCTCTCAGCCCCGGGAGAAGGGGAGGATGCGCTTCCACAAGCTACAGAACGTCCAGATTGCCCTGGACTACCTCCGGCATCGCCAGGTAAGGCTGTCAGCTAGCTATAGGTCACAGACCCCAGGTAAACTCCTGGCTGGTTGTGACTGAGAGCCACTTGCTCACAGGTGAAGTTGGTGAACATCAGGAATGATGACATCGCTGATGGCAATCCTAAGCTGACCCTAGGTCTGATCTGGACAATCATCCTGCACTTCCAGGTGGAGTGGCTGCCCCCAAGTGTCTCTGGGTTTGCTGTGGGCTCCTTGACTGGTCAGCTGGCCTGATTTCTGGCTGGTGCATGGCCCAGGAGGTGGTGCCTGGGAGCCTTGTGCTGGCTCTGTGATCTGAAGGGTCAGCCTTCTTTCCAAGACCTGCCTGTCTTGTGCTCTCTGGCCCCAGCTGGGCAGGGCCGGCTGAGCCTCCATGTAGAAGAATGTGTTCTCTGTTGGCTGCCCTGAGGAAGCTTCTGGAGCTGCAAGGGCTGCCCTGGCTGACTCACCCATTGCCTGTGCCGGCCCCACAGGAAGCCACAAATCAGATCTGGGCAGGAGAGCTAGGCTGGCATGGCAGCTGAGTCACATGGGCTGGCAGACCAGCAGACAGTTAGGGATCGGTTAGTTGGCAGATGTACCGACTGCAGGCAGACTGCAGACCTAGGCCCAAAATTGGACGGAGTGTCAGCCATATACCATGCCCAGCCCCCAAGCCTCCCTCACCCTGGCCTGCAACCGGAGAGAAGGCCTTGACCTATTCCACCTCCTACCCCAATAGCCTTTTCTAGGTTTGAGGGTTCTAGGCAAGCATTTGGAGTCTGTAATTGCCCACCAACTCTACTCCATGCTAGCCTCTGGACATGGAGGGTGCACCCCAGGCTTCCTAGCTACGGGGAACCCACCATGTGGCCATAGTGAGATTGGGGGCTCTGACTTATTTGGTGGCAGTTGCTGGCTCGAGTGTTCTGCACTTGTGGTACTGAGATGTGGTGTGTCCCAGTGGGTACCCACACTGCCTTAGCCGGAGCCTGATGGCCCCCTATACCCCAGCTAGGTGCTGACCCACTCCTGCCTTCTTGCAAGTGGTCATGTGTACCAGATGGGGTAGTTGACTGGTCCGCCTGGCTGACCAGAGCTAAGTGCCTGCCTTCTGTTCACTGTGTGTGGCAGATTTCAGACATCCAGGTGAGCGGGCAGTCAGAGGACATGACAGCCAAGGAGAAGCTGCTGCTGTGGTCACAGCGCATGGTGGAGGGTTACCAGGGCCTACGCTGCGACAATTTCACCTCCAGCTGGCGTGATGGCCGCCTCTTCAATGCCATTATCCACCGGCACAAGTACGTGGCCCCAGTGGGTGGAGAAGGGCTGTAGGTCAGGGGTACCTCAGCTGGGTGACTTCAAACAAGCCTGGGCAAAGAGGGTGGCAGGAGGGGTGTCTGCCAGTGATGGGAACCTGGTGCCCAAGGGTATGAATGCCAGCCAGGCAGTCACCTCTGGGAGGTACCATTGAGCAGGGCCCAACCCCACTCAGGCCCTGCCTACCTCCTCCTGGGCGCTTAGAAGCTCCCCTGTTCTCAAAACCTGTAGGACAGTAGGCTGCTGGTCTTGGTCATGTGGACTCCTCAGAAGGGGCCTGACAGGCAGAGAGGCTTCAGGGAGCCCAGGTTGACTGCACCTGGTGTTCTTGTGGAAATGGGGGAGCAGTGGGGTCCTTTCAGGTCTGCCCATGTGGTCAGGACTGCCGGTGTTCTTGTTGCGGGGTTAGGACTGTGGTCAGGACGTGTGGGTTCAGTGTTTGCCTGTGTACTGGCCTGCCTGGGGGACTGGTTGTCCCTGGTGCAGTCTGCCTCACCATGCATTGTTCTGCAGGCCCATGCTCATAGACATGAATAAGGTATATCATCAGACTAACCTGGAGAACCTGGATCAGGCCTTCTCTGTGGCAGAGCGGGACCTAGGAGTGACTCGGCTCCTGGACCCTGAGGGTAGGAGCTGCTGCCCCGCCCCTGCCCAGCCTGCCCCCACCTCCCAGTGGCTGCAAAGCCCCTTTGACCCTCCACTCCCCTACAGATGTGGACGTCCCTCAGCCCGATGAAAAGTCCATCATCACTTATGTCTCGTCCTTGTATGACGCCATGCCCCGTGTGCCTGGCGCACAGGATGGGGTGAGGGCCAATGTAAGTGGGGCCTCAGGGCAGGTGGGAGGTGGGTCTTGGGCCCCATTGCCTCCAGCAGCGGCTTTCTGCTCATAGGAGCTGCAGCTTCGATGGCAGGAGTACCGGGAGCTGGTGCTGCTGCTGCTGCAGTGGATCCGCCACCACACCGCTGCTTTTGAGGAGCGCAAGTTCCCTTCCAGCTTCGAAGAGATCGAGGTGGGCCTGACCTCCTGAGTCTGGGTCCTGTGCTTGTCATGGCACGGCCGCTGATACCCTTGCCCCCACAGATCCTATGGTGCCAGTTCTTGAAGTTTAAGGAGACAGAGCTTCCAGCCAAGGAGGCAGACAAGAACAGGTCCAAGGGCATCTACCAGTCCCTGGAGGTGAGTGTAGTGCCCTGGAGCCTGGCTTGAACCTGTGGGACCAGGGCTGTTTCAGCTTGGGTGGGTTTGGGGCTTCTGGGCCCTGGGGACTTAATCCTGTCCCTGCTCACAGGGGGCGGTACAAGCAGGCCAACTCAAAGTACCTCCTGGCTACCACCCACTGGATGTGGAGAAGGAATGGGGCAAACTACATGTGGCTATTCTGGAGCGGGAGAAGCAGCTGCGGAGCGAATTTGAGAGGTGGGTGGGTGTGGGGAGGCGGTGGGTGGGTGGGGCCCTGTGGTGGCAGGGAAGCCACCCGAGGGTGAGTCACTGCCTGGGGAGGAAATCCTCCACCCCCCAGGCTGGGGAACCCGGGCTCCAGTGTTCCTGGCCAGGACAGTGGGCCCCAGGCAGGCAGGGAAGCCGGAACAGAGGGGAGCTCCTCTCTGGCCAGGGGGTGTGGTGGATCCACCAGCTCACCGCGGGTCTTGGGTCTCATGCTCTGGGCTGCAGGCTGGAGTGTCTTCAGCGCATAGTGAGCAAATTGCAGATGGAGGCTGGGCTGTGCGAGGAGCAACTGAACCAGGCTGACGCCCTGCTGCAGTCGGTGAGAGGGAGGTGGGGGAGGAGGGAGGGACAGACTTGGGAGGTGGGAGGAACCCCAAGCCAATCCTGCCCTGCAGCCAAGCCTGTGTCTAACTGGGCTCTGCGGGCAGGGTGGGGCACTGGGGTGGAAGCCAGGCCTAGCTCCTCCCTTCTAGTGTGCAGGCCAGGGCAACTATGATCTCCTACTGTGGGCAGAGCTGGCCTCTGGGTACTAGGCAGGATACCAAAGAGGCTGCCCTGCCCTCTTACAGGCTCACCCCTCCCCAACAGCAGCTTACTGCTGTTGGGGAGGGGCAATGGGGAGGCACCCAGACCCACTGCTGGCTGAGTGTGGGTCTGGGCAGGATCCTGTTGAGAGAAGTGATAGGGGACGGCCGATGGAGGATGAGGCCCATGATCCTATGGACAAGGCTATGAAGGACCTTCGTCCTTGGATCAAGCCGGATTTCTGTGGACTGAGTCCTGATCCCTTAGAGACCTAGCCTGTGCAGATTTGTCCAGAAGTTTGTCAGGAAGATGTGTGGGGTCAGCAAGGAGGGAAGGAGAAGGATAGGGATCCCCAGGGCAGTGGGTCAGCTGAGGACTGGGTCACAGGTTGGGGAAGTGGTGAGGGAGGCTGCCTTTGTTGATGACCCTGTATGATCAGGAGGGTCAACCAGACTCCAAGTCACAGATGACCACCTTGCAGGATGTCCGGCTCCTGGCCTCAGGCAAGGGGCCACAACGAGCAGGGGAGGTGGAACGGGACCTGGACAAGGCAGATGGCATGATCCGGCTGCTGTTCAATGACGTGCAGACCCTTAAGGATGGGCGGCACCCTCAGGGCGAGCAGATGTACCGCAGGTGAGGCCCGACTATGTCCTTCCCAGGGAGCTTGGGTATGGGAGCCTAGGGCCTGTCTGAACCTTCCTGACTCCTCTTCTGCCCCAGGGTGTACCGCCTGCATGAGCGCCTAGTGGCCATCCGCACTGAGTACAATCTCCGGCTGAAGGCAGGTGTGGCAGCCCCTGTGACCCAGGTGACCCTGCAGAGCACACAGAGGCGCCCAGAGTTGGAGGACTCCACCCTACGCTACTTGCAGGACCTGCTGGCCTGGGTGGAGGATAACCAGCGCAGGTTGGACAGTGCTGAGTGGGGTGTGGACTTGCCCAGTGTGGAGGCACAGCTGGGCAGCCACCGAGGCCTACATCAGTCCATTGAGGAGTTCCGGGCTAAGATTGAGCGGGCGCGGAGTGATGAGGTAGGCAGCACACTGGGATGGGCTGTGGGTGGTGGGCCAGACCCTGGCCCACTGAAGCTCTCACCCCTCCTTGTCACCTGCAGGGCCAGCTCTCCCCTGCCACCCGGGGTGCCTTCCGTGACTGCCTGGGTCGCCTGGACCTGCAGTATGCCAAGCTGCTGGTGAGTGGGGACCAGGCGGGGACTGGGGGAGATGAGCCCGTAGCTGCCTGCTAATATGTACCCTGCCTGCCCGTAGAACTCCTCCAAGGCCCGTCTCCGGTCCCTGGAAAGCCTGCATGGCTTTGTGGCAGCTGCCACCAAAGAGCTGATGTGGCTGAATGAGAAGGAGGAGGAGGAAGTGGGATTTGACTGGAGTGACCGCAATGCCAACATGGCTGCCAAGAAGGAGAGCTACTCGGTGAGTCAGCCTGGCTTTCCTGAACCCTGCTGCCTATACCCACTTGGGCTCCATCGTTGGGAGCCTTTGGGTGGCCAGTCAGGTCCTGCTGAGGCTCCCCGGAGACTGGCACAGGATTTGGATTGTGTTTGCTGGAAGATTACAGACCCCAGCCTGGCTCTAGCGCTCTTCCTAACACTCTTTGCCTTTGTGTCAGGCCCTTATGCGTGAACTGGAGCTGAAGGAAAAGAAAATCAAGGAAATCCAGAATACCGGAGATCGGCTGCTGAGGGAGGACCACCCTGCCCGGCCCACAGTAGAGGTGGGGGGCTGCAGGGCCCCCATGTGCAGGGGCTGGGGGCAGTACCATGGACCCTCAGAGGGAGGTGGGGATGTAGGGGGCCACCATGGGCCTTGAGTGAGCAGGGGCTTTATGGTATACTGTGGGCTCCAGGTGGATGGAAAAGGAGCAGTAGGGGCCCATTTTGGGTCCCAGGTTGGAGGAGCTATGGGGGCCATCCTGGCCCTCAGGTAGGGAGGGGATAGGGTAAGTAGGGAAAGGACCTCTCAGGCCCCAGGTGGGAGTACTGAGGAGCCCACTGTCCTGCAGTCTTTCCAGGCAGCCCTGCAGACCCAGTGGAGCTGGATGCTGCAGCTGTGTTGCTGTATTGAGGCACACCTGAAGGAGAACACTGCCTACTTCCAGGTGAGAACCTCAGCCCCCGTGCCCAGCTGGAGGTGCATCCATGTCACACTTGGCATATGTGTGGCCCCTGACTGCTAGCCCTCCATGATGGCCCCAGTTGCTGGTTGCTGCCTAAATCCTCCCCAGTCCTCTTGGGGGCCCTGGCTCTTTGCCTCGGACTCTGGGCCCAGTCAGCCCTGCATGACTTCTCTACTGCCCTGTTCAGTTCTTCTCAGATGTGCGAGAGGCTGAGGAGCAGCTGCAAAAGCTTCAGGAGACATTGCGCAGGAAGTACAGTTGTGACCGCTCCATTACTGTCACGCGGCTTGAGGATCTGCTGCAGGATGCCCAGGTGAGCCAGAGGCAGGCAGGAGCACAGGGACAGATTGACCTGGAGTGTGGGTTGCTTTGGTGCCCAGGCAGTTGGGGATGGAGGTCCAGCAGGGGCTGGGCGGGGGGTGATGTGGGTGGGGGTGCAATGAGCTGAGAGGCTGCTGGTAGTTGCTGGCTGGAGATGGTGTGAACCCCCAGCCCTGGAGCCTACATGGGTGGAAGCCCAAGCCAGTGGGCATCTCCAGCCCTATGATCGTGGACAAGTGTTGGTTTCCCCCTCATGGCTGGAGCAGGCACAGTCTACAGGGTTGTGGAGGGCTGAGTGGCCCTGGGCGTGGTGCCTGCATGCAGGGGTGGAAGAGTACTGTGTTCTGGTGGTGGGGGGTGGATAATGTAGGGAAGAGGGAGAGGAGGCTGGTTCTTGGTCCATCAAGGCAGGGACTTCATCCTCAAGGGTTCTGCCTGCGTGAGGGTAGTGCAGCTGCAGGTGTACTCCAGCCTATAGCCTTGGACAGTCTCTTTGTGAGGTTTGGCTGGACAGAAAGCAGGTGACTTACTGCTAAAAAGGGAGAGAGGAGGGGAGAGACATAGCAGGATCCAGAGTGTACCCCGGCTGGACCCCTTTCCCAGAGGACATAGTAGGTGACCTGGGGTCAGGGAAGAGTACCAAGTCCAGGTTCAGGTAGTAGGATCTGCTTGGGGCTCAAGCACGAGGGCCTGACCCATCCATACTTCCTGCCTCCAAGTGCCCCCACCCCCAGCATCAGGAAGGCCCCACAGACCTGGCCGTCCCATGATCCTGGAGGTGCTGGGGCTGCCTGCTGCTTGCTGGAGGTAGGCATCCATGTGTCTGGACAATGAATCGTCCACCCTGAGCTGCCCCTCCCCACAGGATGAGAAGGAGCAGCTGAATGAGTACAAGGGGCACCTCTCAGGCCTGGCCAAGCGGGCCAAGGCCATTGTGCAGCTGAAGCCCCGCAACCCGGCCTACCCTGTTCGAGGCCATGTGCCCCTGCTGGCTGTGTGCGACTACAAGCAGGTGGAGGTGAGGGCTGGGCTAGGTGGGGCTTCAACAGGAGGGGATGAGGTAGGGGCCTGAGCATGGCCACATTGTCATCACCTTTGGCTGTCCCAGGTGACTGTGCATAAGGGTGACCAGTGCCAGCTGATGGGCCCTGCTCAGCCGTCCCACTGGAAGGTGCTTAGCAGCTCTGGCAGCGAGGCAGCTGTGCCCTCTGTGTGCTTCCTTGTGCCCCCACCCAATCAGGAGGCCCAGGAAGCCATCACCAGGTGGGTGGCCTGTGGGGTGCTTGCCTGGAAGGGGTGGATATTGGGCAGAGCCTCAAACACCCCTGACCATGGTCCTGACCCATCAGACTGGAGGCCCAGCACCAGGCCCTTGTTGCACTGTGGCACCAGCTGCATGTGGACATGAAGAGCCTTCTGGCATGGCAGAGCCTCAGCCGTGACGTGCAGCTCATCCGTTCCTGGTCCCTGGTCACGGTATGACTGTCCACTGGCCATGGACACTCTGGGGAAAAAAGGGGGGGGTGATGTCCTGTGGGCAGCCAGATAGCCTCATCCCCTTGTCTTCCCCCAGTTCCGCACGCTGAAGCCAGAGGAACAGCGCCAAGCCCTACGCAGCCTGGAGTTGCACTACCAAGCCTTCCTGCGGGACAGCCAGGATGCCGGTGGCTTTGGTCCTGAGGACCGGCTGGTGGCAGAACGCGAGTACAGCTCCTGTAGCCGCCACTACCAGCAGCTGCTACAGAGCCTGGAGCAGGGTATGGGGTGGGCATGGCTCAGGGGCAGGGCAGGGAGGCAGTGGGCCAGGCACCTGAGTAACCAGGTTGTGCCCTCAGGTGAGCAGGAGGAGTCTCGCTGTCAGCGCTGCATCTCAGAGCTCAAGGACATCCGCCTGCAGCTGGAGGCCTGTGAGACTCGAACTGTGCACCGCCTGCGGCTGCCCCTGGACAAAGAGCCCGCGCGGGAGTGTGCCCAGCGCATTGCGGAGCAGCAGGCAGGCACCACCCCTGTTCCCACCTCTCCCCTGCTCATCCCCACCTCACCTTCCCTCCCTCATCCTTGAAGGGGTGCTCTGAGTTGGACTATGGTGGTCAGCGTGCCCCTATCGGTCTTTCCTCAGAAAGCACAGGCTGAGGTGGAAGGGCTGGGCAAGGGGGTTGCCCGACTCTCAGCCGAGGCTGAGAAGGTCCTGGCCCTGCCGGAGCCATCACCTGCTGCCCCTACTCTGCGCTCAGAGCTGGAGCTGACCCTTGGCAAGCTGGAGCAGGTCCGCAGCTTGTCCGCCATCTACCTGGAGAAGTGAGTGACCCTGTGCTGGTTGAAGGCTGGGCTGCGATATCAGGAGTGTTCTGAGCAGAGGGATGACAGGGTGTTTGGACAAGTTGGGGCCACTAGTGACTGGGCTAGGAGGTGGTGGTCTTGGACTGGCATGGCAGCTGTGGAGGTGACAAGGAATCCAGGTCCTGTTGTGTTGAAAATGGCTGTGGGTCATGCAGGGAGAGAGCAGTGGAGGGGGATGGGTGGGAGCCAGAACTTGGAGGTAAGTGGGCAGCTCAGGAAGCAGTGGGGGAGGTGGGGTAGATGGTGGCCCAAGTTGTCAGAACGGAGTAGATGGTGGAGGACTGTGGAGAAGCCTTGGCTCCCAGCATGGCCAAGTCAGGAGAAGGACACCAGGAAGTAGCCCAGGCTAGTAGGTTCAGAGGAGGGAGGATATGCCAAATGGAGGCATCTGGGACCTTGAGA
Organism: Aplodontia rufa; assembly: GCA_004027875.1. Taxonomy (NCBI): domain Eukaryota; kingdom Metazoa; phylum Chordata; class Mammalia; order Rodentia; family Aplodontiidae; genus Aplodontia; species Aplodontia rufa. The sequence goes on along the minus strand of PVKS010005329.1, from coordinate 29,310 downwards.
GGATTTCTTGGTGGAGACTGGGGCGAAGCCTGGGAGGAGCTGTGGGTGGAGGTAAGACAGTAGAGGGACTGGGGCTGTGAGAGGGCCCCCTGGCCTCCCAGCCCCCTTCCCATCAGGCTCTGCCCAGAGCTTTGGTGATGTGCAGGGTCCGTCCCGGGACTCTGCCTCTTCTGCCTGCACTCCTGGTCCACCCTCCGTGCCCAGCTGCTGGCTTCTTCTTTGTTTGTTGTTTACCTCATTGTATTTTAATGTAGAGGCTTAAAAGGTGGTATGTTCATGTGAATTAGTTTTCAGAAGCATAATAAGAAACATCCCTCCGTCCTGCCTTGTCCATCCTGATTCCAGGGCCCTCACATTTATTTGGGCATTTAATTGCTTACTGTATTGCACATAAAGCTTCTGCCCAGCTGCCCTTTATTCACAAACACCAACACATGGAGAATCACTGTTGGTATGTGATGCCAGGACCCCCCCTCCAGGGGTTGCTCTTAGCCAGTGCTGAACTGGAAGGCAAATACACACTCAGGTGGCACTGGCTGCCCCAGGGCCCTGCTGTTCCTGGCTGGGGCATCCTCTCTCCAGGTCTTCAGGCTGGAGCTCAGTATCCCTGTGCTAAGACTTCTCTTCAAGTCTCTTGCTCTCCCTGAAGTCTATGACCACAGGGGTTAGTCGACTGCCAGGGTTCTAGCCAGGTGGGCTCTGGGTTTGGCACAGGCACTGGGTGGCTCTAGTTCCTCCACCTTGGACTGTCGTTTGGAGCCCACCTGTGCCTTGTCTCTGATTCCCACCAGGCTCAAGACCATCAGCCTGGTGATCCGTAGCACCCAGGGAGCTGAAGAGGTGCTCAGGGCCCATGAGGAGCAGCTCAAGGAGGCCCAGGCTGTGCCTGCCACCCTCTCAGAGCTCGAGGCCACCAAAGCTGCACTAAAGGTATCATGCCAGGGCTTGTGCCTCACTGGGGGCAGAGAGACAGCAGTGGCCCCGACTGAAGCACCACCTACCCCTCTTGTACCCAACAGAAGCTGCGGGCTCAGGCAGAGGCTCAGCAGCCTATGTTTGATGCCCTGAGGGATGAGCTGCGAGGGGCACAGGAAGTGGGTGAGCGGCTGCAGCAGAGGCATGGTGAGCGGGACGTGGAGGTGGAGCGCTGGCGTGAGCGGGTCACCCAGCTGCTGGAGCGCTGGCAGGCAGTCCTAGCCCAGATTGATGTGCGGCAGCGTGAGCTTGAGCAGCTGGGCCGCCAGTTGCGCTACTATCGTGAGAGCGCAGACCCACTGAGCACCTGGCTGCAGGATGCGAAGCGGCGGCAGGAGCAGATCCAGGCTGTGCCAATGGCCAACAGCCAAGCTGCACGGGAGCAGCTCCACCAGGAGAAGGTAGGCCAGGGTCTGGGCGAGCACAGGGCACCCCCTGCCACCCTCTATGCTGACCATTCTCCCCTCTCAGGCCCTGCTTGAGGAGATTGAGCGCCATGGGGAGAAAGTGGAGGAGTGCCAGAGGTTTGCCAAGCAGTACATCAATGCTATTAAGGTGAGGCCTCTGGCTCTCTGTGCCAGAATCCTATCCCAGGGCCACTTGCCAGGCTTTTAGGCCTGGGGCTCTGTTCTTGAGCCTGGGTCATGCTGGGGGAAGCCGTAGATCTGTGTGGGGGTAGGTACTGGCAACCAGATGGAGAGCAGGTGGCTGACCACGGTATGTCCCCACCCCCAGGACTATGAGCTCCAGCTGGTCACATACAAGGCACAGCTTGAGCCAGTGGCCTCTCCAGCCAAGAAGCCCAAGGTCCAGTCTGGGTCAGAGAGTGTCATCCAGGAGGTAGGATGAGGGGCAGGCCAAGCGTAACCTGGGCCTTGGGGTTTCAGCTTTGGGCAGGGTTGACCAGCTATCCCCTTTGCCCTGCAGTATGTGGACCTGCGGACACGCTACAGTGAGCTGACCACGCTCACAAGTCAATACATCAAGTTTGTCAGTGAGACGCTGCGGCGCATGGAGGAGGAGGAGGTATGACTGGGGCTTTGTGGGCTGGGAGAGGGGAGGCCCTCCTGCCACCTGTCCTGCCCCAGACGCAGCCCATAGGAACCTGTCTGAGACCACTTACTGCAGCTGCCTCCACTCCCCTCCTGCCTGGTGCCACCCAGTACACCCTTCCCCCAGCACGGCTGCTCTTACCTATGGACCCACCTTGGCCTGGCACTGTGCTGCTCTTCTGGTGGCTGGTGCCTCTTTCCTCCTCCGTTGGCAAGCATCCTCCCCTGCATCCACTGGCTCTCCTCTGTGTCCTTCCTGGGAACCCTGCATTAGTTCCACTTGGCCCTTTGCTCTGGAAAGAGTCAGGGGTGTTAGGTCATGGGGGCTGGGGGGGGTCCCCCCAGGTGCCTTGGCTGAGCAGGGTGTCCACTTGTCCAATTCCTCCCCACCTCCCAGGTGGCCCAGCTGTTGGGCCTGCCAGTGGTCCTGCCTCCTCTTGGCTCAGGGCAGAATCCCCCTTTTTAACCGGCTCAGTCTGTACTGCTGTCCTCATTCTGGCTGCCTCACTCTGACCCACTCCATTGGGCTTTGGGAATGGCCTCTTGGGGAGAGGGGTCCCGTGGTGGCAGCCAGGCCCTGCCAGTGTCAGGCAGAGCTCAGGCAGCACTGTGTGGTGGGTGTGGCTTGCAGGCCCTGCGAGCCTCCTGCTTTGCTCTCTCTCTCTCTCCCTGTCCGTCTGTCTCCATCGCCTATCTGCGGGAAGAGGGGAGGATGCCTGGGCCTCCTTCCCCAGGCTGGTGAGCACAGTAGGGCCGGCTGCAATCGCTGCCCAAGTGCCCTGGGCGGGTGCACGCTATCTCCTTGGCTGGGCTGGGACCTCTGTCCTTCCTGATCCCCCTGCACCGTGCTGTCCAAGTGAACTGTGGTGGTATCGTGTCATGTGAATGCCTGGCACCCACCCCACGCTCACGCTGTCTCTGGTTCTCTTCCTCTCTCTGCCATGGCCACAGAGGCTGGCCGAGCAACAGCGGGCAGAGGAGCGTGAGCGACTGGCCGAGGTTGAGGCTGCACTGGAAAAGCAGCGACAGCTGGCTGAGGCACATGCCCAGGCCAAGGCGCAGGCAGAGCTGGAGGCACAGGAACTACAGCGGCGCATGCAGGAGGAGGTGGCACGGCGGGAGGAGGCGGCAGTGGATGCGCAGCAGCAGAAGCGCAGTGTCCAAGAGGAGCTGCAGCATCTGCGGCAGAGCTCAGAGGCGGAGCTCCAAGCCAAGGCCCGGCAGGTTGAAGCAGCTGAACGCAGCCGGGTACGCATAGAGGAGGAGATCCGCGTGGTGCGCCTGCAGCTGGAGACAACCGAGCGCCAGCGCAGTGGGGCTGAGGATGAGCTTCAGGCTCTGCGAGCGCGGGCAGAGGAGGCAGAAGCGCAGAAACGGCAGGCGCAGGAGGAGGCCGAGCGCTTGCGGAGGCAGGTGCAGGAGGAGAGCCAGCGGAAGCGGCAAGCAGAGGCAGAGCTCGCCCTGCGTGTGAAGGCGGAGGCTGAGGCGGCTCGTGAGAAGCAGCGGGCCATGCAGGCTCTGGAGGAGCTGCGACTGCAGGCGGAGGAGGCAGAGAGACAGCTGCGGCAGGCTGAGGCTGAGCGGGCACGCCAAGTGCAGGTGGCTCTGGAGACTGCGCAGCGCAGCGCAGAGGTGGAGCTGCAGAGCAAGCGCGCTTCTTTTGCGGAGAAGACAGCTCAGCTGGAGCGCACCCTGCAGGAGGAGCATGTGGCGGTGGCACAGCTGCGGGAAGAGGCAGAACGGCGGGCGCAGCAGCAGGCTGAGGCTGAGCGTGCTCGTGAGGAAGCCGAGCGGGAGCTGGAGCGCTGGCAGCTGAAGGCCAATGAGGCACTGCGGCTGCGGCTGCAGGCAGAGGAGGTGGCGCAGCAGAAGAGCCTGGCACAGGCCGAAGCCGAGAAGCAGAAAGAAGAGGCAGAGCGTGAGGCACGGCGCCGTGGCAAGGCAGAGGAGCAGGCTGTGCGGCAGCGGGAGCTGGCAGAGCAGGAACTGGAGAAGCAGCGACAACTGGCAGAAGGTACTGCGCAGCAGCGTCTGGCAGCGGAGCAGGAGCTGATCCGTCTGCGGGCTGAGACGGAGCAGGGGGAGCAGCAGCGGCAGCTACTGGAGGAGGAGCTGGCCCGGCTGCAGCGTGAGGCAGCTGCCGCCACCCAGAAGCGCCAGGAGCTGGAGGCTGAGCTGGCCAAGGTGCGGGCAGAGATGGAGGTGCTGCTAGCCAGCAAGGCGCGAGCTGAGGAGGAATCTCGTTCCACCAGCGAGAAGTCCAAGCAGAGGCTGGAGGCAGAGGCTGGCCGGTTTCGCGAGTTGGCTGAGGAGGCTGCTCGCCTGCGTGCCCTGGCCGAGGAGGCTAAGCGGCAACGGCAGCTGGCTGAGGAGGATGCCGCACGCCAGCGGGCCGAGGCAGAGCGGGTGCTTGCTGAGAAGCTGGCTGCCATTGGTGAGGCCACTCGGCTCAAGACGGAGGCAGAGATTGCTCTCAAGGAGAAGGAAGCAGAGAACGAGCGGCTGCGGAGGTTGGCTGAAGATGAGGCCTTCCAGCGGCGGCGGCTGGAGGAGCAGGCCGCGCAGCACAAGGCTGACATTGAGGAGCGTCTGGCCCAGCTGCGCAAGGCATCAGAGAGTGAACTGGAGAGGCAGAAGGGGCTGGTGGAGGACACACTGCGTCAGAGGCGGCAAGTGGAAGAGGAGATCCTTGCACTGAAGATGAGCTTTGAGAAGGCGGCTGCTGGCAAAGCGGAGCTGGAGCTGGAGCTGGGGCGCATCCGCAGCAATGCTGAGGACACACTGCGCAGCAAGGAGCAGGCAGAGCTGGAGGCTGCTCGGCAGCGCCAGTTGGCAGCTGAGGAGGAGCAACGGCGCCGCGAGGCCGAGGAGCGTGTGCAGAAAAGCCTGGCTGCTGAGGAAGAGGCCACACGGCAGCGCAAAGTCGCCCTGGAGGAGGTGGAGCGGCTCAAGGCCAAGGTGGAGGAGGCCCGGCGCCTCCGGGAGCGAGCCGAACAGGAGTCAGCTCGGCAGCTGCAACTGGCCCAGGAGGCCGCACAGAAGCGACTACAGGCAGAGGAGAAGGCCCATGCCTTTGTGGTGCAGCAGCGGGAGCAAGAGCTGCAGCAGACGCTGCAGCAGGAACAGAGTGTGCTGGAGCGGCTGCGTGGTGAGGCAGAGGCAGCTCGGCGAGCAGCAGAGGAGGCAGAGGAGGCCCGGGAGCAGGCTGAGCGTGAGGCGGCACAGTCCCGGCGGCAGGTGGAAGAGGCCGAGCGGCTGAAGCTGTCTGCGGAGGAGGAGGCCCAGGTCCGGGCTCAGGCACAGGCTGCTGCGGAGAAGCTGCGCAAGGAGGCTGAGCAGGAGGCAGCACGCCGGGCGCAGGCAGAGCAGGCAGCCTTGAGGCAGAAGCAAGCAGCCGACGCAGAGATGGAGAAACACAAGAAGTTTGCAGAGCAGACACTGAGGCAGAAGGCCCAGGTGGAGCAGGAGCTGACGACCCTGCGGCTGCAGCTGGAGGAGACTGACCATCAAAAGAGCATCCTAGATGAGGAGCTGCAGCGGCTCAAGGCAGAGGTGACAGAGGCAGCCCGCCAGCGCAGCCAGGTGGAGGAGGAGCTCTTCTCCGTGCGCGTGCAGATGGAAGAGCTCGGGAAGCTCAAGGCACGGATTGAGGCCGAGAACCGTGCACTCATCCTGCGTGACAAGGACAACACACAGCGCTTCCTGGAGGAGGAAGCTGAAAAGATGAAACAGGTGGCAGAAGAGGCTGCACGGCTGAGTGTGGCGGCCCAGGAGGCGGCACGCCTGCGGCAGCTGGCAGAAGAAGACTTGGCCCAGCAGCGGGCCCTCGCGGAGAAAATGCTCAAGGAGAAGATGCAGGCTGTGCAGGAGGCCACGCGGCTGAAGGCTGAGGCGGAGCTGCTGCAACAGCAGAAAGAGCTTGCTCAGGAGCAGGCTCGGCGGCTGCAGGAGGACAAGGAGCAGATGGCACAGCAGCTGGCACAGGAGACACAGGGCTTCCAGCGCACTCTGGAGGCAGAGCGGCAGCGGCAGCTGGAGATGAGTGCGGAGGCTGAGCGCCTGAAGCTGCGTGTAGCTGAGATGAGCCGGGCCCAGGCCCGTGCTGAGGAGGATGCCCAACGCTTCAGGAAACAGGCCGAGGAGATTGGGGAGAAGCTGCACCGCACTGAGCTCGCCACACAGGAGAAGGTGACACTGGTGCAGGCGCTTGAGATCCAGCGGCAGCAGAGTGACCATGATGCTGAGCGCCTGCGTGACGCCATTGCTGAGCTGGAGCGTGAGAAGGAGAAGCTCAAGCAGGAGGCCAAACTGCTGCAGCTCAAGTCCGAGGAGGTACTAGGCGTGGGGTGCGTCTTGGGGGGAGGTCCTGGGGGTAGGTACCACCCTCCCTCCACACAGGCGGGCAGACTAGGGGGTGGGGTGTGTCTTGTGGGTAGAGGGTGCTCTCTGACCAGGCCTACCCACTCCCTACCTCTTGCAGATGCAGACTGTGCAGCAGGAACAGATGCTGCAGGAGACACAGGCCTTGCAGCAGAGCTTCCTCTCGGAGAAGGACAGCCTGCTGCAGCGAGAGCGCTTCATTGAACAGGAGAAGGCTAAGCTGGAGCAGCTTTTCCAGGACGAGGTGGCCAAGGCACAGCAGCTCCGTGAGGAACAGCAGCTGCAGCAGCAGCAGATGGAGCAGGAGAAGCAGCAGCTGGTGGCCAGCATGGAGGAGGCCCGGCGTCGGCAGCGTGAGGCAGAAGAGGGCGTGCGTCGCAAGCAGGAGGAGCTACAGCGCCTAGAAGAGCAGCGGCAGCAGCAGGAGAAGCTGCTGGCTGAGGAGAACCAGAGGCTGCGTGAACGGCTGCAGTGCTTGGAGGAGGAGCATCGAGCTGCACTGGCACACTCAGAGGAGATGGCTGCCACAAAGGCCTTGCCCAATGGCCAGGAGGTGCCTGATGGCCCGACTGCAGAGCCGGAGCCTGAGCACAGCTTTGAGGGCTTGCGGCAGAAGGTGCCAGCCCAGCAGCTGCAGGAGGCCGGCATCCTGAGCACAGAGGAGCTGCAGCGCCTGGTGCAGGGCCACACCACTGTGGCCGAGCTTGCACGGCGCCAGGATGTTCACCAATACCTGCAGGGCCACAGCAGCATTGCTGGGCTGCTGCTGAAGCCCAGCAACGAGAAGCTGAGTGTGTATGCCGCCCTGCGGAGGCAGCTGCTCAGCCCTGGCACCGCTGTCATCCTGCTGGAGGCCCAGGCAGCATCAGGCTTCCTGCTGGACCCTGTGCGGAACCGACGGCTCACTGTCAACGAGGCCGTGAAGGAGGGTGTCGTGGGCCCTGAGCTGCACCACAAGCTGCTGTCCGCCGAGCGAGCGGTCACTGGCTACAAGGACCCCTACACCGGGGAGCAGATCTCACTCTTCCAGGCCATGCAGAAGGACCTCATCGTCAGGGACCACGGCATCCGCCTGCTGGAGGCCCAGATCGCCACGGGCGGCGTCATTGACCCAGTGCACAGCCACCGTGTGCCGGTGGAGGTGGCCTACCAGCGCGGCTACTTCGATGAGGAGATGAACCGTGTGCTGGCGGACCCCAGCGACGACACCAAGGGCTTCTTCGACCCCAACACGCACGAGAACCTCACCTACCTGCAGCTGCTGGAGCGCTGTGTGGAGGACCCTGAGACGGGCCTGCGCCTCCTACCACTCACAGACAAGGCTGCCAAGGGCGGTGAACTGGTCTACACTGACTCTGAGGCCCGGGATGTCTTTGAAAAGGCCACCGTGTCTGCACCTTTCGGTAAGTTCCAGGGCAAGACAGTGACCATCTGGGAGATCATCAACTCGGAGTACTTCACAGCAGAGCAGCGGCGCGACTTGCTGCGACAGTTCCGCACAGGCCGTATCACGGTGGAAAAGATCATCAAGATTGTCATCACAGTCGTGGAGGAGCATGAGCAGAAGAGCCAGCTCTGCTTCGAGGGCCTGCGTGCCCTGGTACCTGCTGCTGAGCTGCTGGAGAGCGGTGTCATCGACCGGGACCTCTACCGTCAACTGCAGCGGGGTGAGCGCTCCGTGCGGGAGGTGGCGGAGATGGACTCCGTGAGGCGGGCCCTGCGGGGTGCCAATGTCATTGCAGGCGTGTGGTTGGAGGAGGCAGGGCAGAAGCTCAGCATCTATGAGGCCCTGAAGAAAGACATGCTGCAGCCAGATGTGGCTGTGGCTCTGTTAGAGGCCCAGGCTGGTACAGGGCACATCATTGACCCTGCCACTAGCGCCAGGCTGACTGTGGATGAGGCAGTGCGTGCTGGTCTGGTGGGCCCTGAGCTACACGAGAAGCTGCTGTCAGCCGAAAAGGCTGTCACTGGCTACAGGGACCCCTACTCGGGGCAGAGCGCCTCTCTGTTCCAGGCCCTGAAGAAGGGCCTCATCCCCCGGGAGCAGGGCCTGCGCCTGCTGGATGCTCAGCTTTCTACAGGTGGCATCGTGGACCCCAGTAAGAGTCACCGTGTGTCCCTAGAAGTTGCCTATATCCGGGGCCACCTGGACGAGGAGACCAGCAGGACCCTGTTGACACCCAGGGAGGATGCCAAGGTCTACCACGATCCCAGCACACGGGAGCCAGTCACCTATGGCCAGCTCCAGCAGCGGTGCCGGCCTGACCAGCTGACTGGACTGAGCCTGCTGCCAGTCTCAGAGAAGGCCACCCGGGCCCAGCAAGAGGAGGTCTGCTCTGAGCTTCAGGTCCGTGAGACCTTGGAGAAGGCCACTGTTGAGGTCCCCATGGGCAGCTTCAAAGGTAGGACAGTGACGGTGTGGGAGCTTATCAGCTCTGAGTACTTCACAGAGGAGCAGCGGCAAGAGCTTTTGCGGCAGCTCCGCACGGGCAAGGTCACGGTGGAGAAGGTCATCAAGATCCTCATCACCATCATTGAGGAGGTGGAGACCCAGCGGCAGGAGAGACTGTCCTTCACTGGTCTCCGTGCCCCTGTGCCAGCCAGTGAGCTCCTGGCTGCCAGGGTCCTCAGCAAGGCCCAGTTTGAGCAGCTCAAGGATGGTAGGACATCAGTCAAGGACCTCTTGGAGGTGGGCTCTGTGCGGACACTGCTCCAGGGCAGTGGCTGCCTGGCTGGTATCTACCTGGAAGACTCCAAGGAGAAAGTGACCATTTATGAGGCCATGCGGCGGGGTTTGCTCCGACCCAGCACAGCCACACTCCTGCTGGAGGCCCAGGCAGCCACGGGCTTCCTGATGGACCCTGTGCGTAACCAGCGCCTCTACGTCCATGAGGCCGTGAAGGCGGGCGTTGTGGGCCCTGAGCTGCATGAGAAGCTGCTGTCTGCTGAGAAGGCCGTCACTGGCTACAAGGACCCCTACTCGGGCACCACCATCTCACTGTTTCAGGCCATGAAGAAGGGGCTCATCGTCAGGGACCATGGCATCCGCCTGCTGGAGGCCCAGATCGCCACAGGTGGCATCATCGACCCGGTGCACAGCCACCGCCTGCCAGTGGAGGTGGCCTACCAGCGTGGCTACTTTGACGAGGAGATGAACCGCATGCTGGTGGACCCCAGCGACGACACCAAGGGCTTCTTTGACCCCAACACGCATGAGAATCTCACCTACCTGCAGCTGCTGGAGCGCTGCGTGGAGGACCCCGAGACGGGCCTGCGCCTCCTGCCACTGAAAGGTGCAGAGAAGGCTGAAGTGGTGGAGACAACACAGGTGTATACTGAGGAGGAGACCCGTAGGGCATTCGAGGAGACACAGATCGACATCCCTGGTGGTGGCAGCCACGGTGGCTCTACCATGTCCCTATGGGAGGTAATGCAGTCAAACCTGATCCCTGAGGATCAGCGGGCTCAGCTGATGGCTGACTTCCAGGCTGGCCGGGTAACCAAGGAGCGCATGATCATTATCATCATCGAGATCATAGAGAAGACCGAGATCATTCGGCAGCAGAACCTGGCTTCCTATGACTATGTACGCCGCCGCCTCACTGCTGAGGACCTGTATGAGGCCCGGATCATCTCCCTGGAGACCTACAACCTCCTCCGGGAGGGCACCAAGAGCCTGCGGGAGGTTCTGGAGGCAGAGTCTGCTTGGCGCTACCTCTATGGCACAGGCTCAGTGGCTGGTGTTTACCTTCCTGGCTCTAGGCAGACGCTGACCATCTACCAAGCCCTCAAAAAGGGCCTGCTGAGTGCAGAGGTGGCCCGCTTGCTGCTGGAGGCACAGGCAGCCACAGGCTTCTTGCTGGACCCAGTGAAGGGGGAGCGGCTGACTGTGGACGAGGCTGTGCGGAAGGGCCTGGTGGGCCCGGAGCTGCATGACCGGCTGCTCTCAGCGGAGCGGGCTGTTACTGGCTACCGCGACCCTTACACCGAGCAGACCATCTCGCTCTTCCAGGCCATGAAGAAGGAGCTAATCCCTGCCGAGGAGGCCCTACGGCTGCTTGATGCCCAGCTGGCCACAGGAGGCATCGTGGACCCCCGCCTGGGTTTCCACCTCCCATTGGAGGTGGCCTACCAGCGTGGCTACCTCAACAAGGACACACACAACCAGCTGTCGGAGCCCAGTGAGGTGCGCAGCTACGTGGATCCCTCCACTGACGAGCGCCTCAGCTACATGCAACTGCTGAGGCGGTGTCGCCGTGACGAGGGCAGTGGCCAGATGCTCCTGCCACTCTCAGATGCCCGCAAGCTGACCTTCCGCGGCCTGCGCAAGCAGATCACTGTGGAGGAGTTGGTGCGCTCGCAGGTCATGGATGAGGCCACAGCACTGCAGCTGCAGGAGGGCCTGACCTCCATCGAGGAGGTCACCAAGAACCTGCAGAAGTTCCTCGAGGGCACCAGTTGCATTGCCGGTGTCTTTGTTGATGCCACCAAGGAGCGACTCTCGGTGTATCAGGCCATGAAGAAGGGCATCATTCGCCCTGGCACAGCCTTCGAGCTCCTGGAGGCTCAGGCGGCCACTGGCTACGTCATTGACCCCATCAAGGGGCTCAAGCTGACTGTGGAGGAGGCTGTGCGCATGGGTATTGTGGGCCCTGAGTTCAAGGACAAGCTGCTGTCAGCTGAGCGAGCCGTCACCGGCTACAAGGACCCTTACTCCGGGAAGCTCATTTCCCTCTTCCAAGCCATGAAGAAGGGCCTGATCCTCAAGGACCATGGCATCCGCTTGCTGGAGGCCCAGATCGCCACGGGCGGCATCATTGACCCTGAGGAGAGTCATCGACTGCCTGTGGAGGTGGCCTACAAGCGTGGCCTCTTTGACGAGGAGATGAACGAGATCCTGACTGACCCCTCAGATGACACCAAGGGCTTCTTTGACCCCAACACAGAGGAGAATCTTACCTACCTGCAGCTGATGGAGCGCTGCATCACCGACCCACAGACGGGCCTGTGCCTCCTGCCGCTGAAGGAGAAGAAGCGGGAGCGGAAAACCTCCTCCAAGTCCTCCGTGCGCAAGCGCCGTGTGGTGATTGTGGACCCTGAGACAGGCAAGGAGATGTCGGTGTATGAGGCCTACCGCAAGGGGCTCATTGACCACCAGACATATCTGGAGCTGTCTGAGCAGGAGTGTGAGTGGGAGGAGATCACTATCTCTTCCTCAGACGGTGTGGTCAAGTCCATGATCATTGACCGCCGCTCAGGCCGCCAGTATGACATAGATGACGCCATCACCAAGAACCTCATCGACCGCTCAGCATTGGACCAGTACCGGGCCGGCACACTCTCCATCACTGAGTTCGCTGACATGCTCTCAGGCAATGCCAGTGGCTTCCGCTCCCGTTCCTCCTCAGTGGGCTCCTCCTCCTCCTACCCCATCAGCCCTGCAGTCTCCAGGACCCAGCTGGCCTCCTGGTCTGACCCCACTGAGGAGACAGGGCCAGTGGCTGGCATCCTGGACACTGAGACACTGGAGAAGGTGTCCATCACAGAGGCCATGCACCGCAACCTGGTGGACAACATCACTGGGCAGCGGCTGCTGGAGGCCCAGGCCTGCACTGGGGGCATCATTGATCCCAGCACTGGGGAGCGATTCCCTGTCACTGAGGCTGTCAACAAAGGCCTAGTCGACAAGATCATGGTGGACCGCATCAACCTGGCCCAGAAGGCCTTCTGTGGCTTTGAGGACCCACGCACCAAGACCAAGATGTCTGCTGCCCAGGCTCTGAAGAAGGGCTGGCTGTACTATGAGGCAGGCCAGCGCTTCCTGGAGGTGCAGTACTTGACAGGTGGCCTGATTGAGCCTGACATGCCGGGCCGTGTGCCTCTGGACGAGGCCCTGCAGCGTGGCACCGTGGACGCCCGCACAGCCCAGAAGCTGCGTGATGTCAGCGCCTACTCCAAGTACCTCACCTGCCCCAAGACCAAGCTCAAGATCTCTTACAAGGACGCACTGGACCGCAGCATGGTGGAGGAGGGCACAGGGCTGCGGCTGCTGGAGGCTTCTGCCCAGTCCAGTAAGGGTTATTACAGCCCCTACAGCGTCAGCGGCTCCGGCTCCACTGCAGGCTCACGTACTGGCTCTCGCACTGGCTCCCGGGCCGGCTCCCGGCGCGGCAGCTTCGACGCCACTGGCTCTGGTTTCTCCATGACCTTCTCTTCCTCCTCCTACACCTCCTCGGGTTATGGCCGCCGCTATGCCTCGGGCCCTTCGGCCTCTCTGGGGGGCCCTGAGTCTGCAGTGGCCTGACCCCCCTGCCTGCACCCCGCCCTCCTGCTCTGCATGTGGCCAGGCTCCCTGCCAAGGCGCTGGGGTCTTTAACATTTAAAGGTGTCTTCCTCCTAAGTGGTGCCTAAAATTTAACCAAAAAGATGAGACTAACACATAATATATGTTTGCTGAGTAGACAGACTTGAGGTGTGGGCCAGCCAAGCCCCACTGACCTCATCACCCTCTGAGCTCCCCACTTTCTTCTACCTGCCATTTACTACAGCCAGGTGCCTTGGAGGGCCCAGAGTTGGGCCCCCTGCCCAGCTCTCCTGGAGGTTCTGTTTGGGCAAGGCCCCCAGCCCTATAAGCCAACCCCACTGGATGCCCACCTGCCATCCTAGCTGCCCAGGGCAGCTGGCGTCAGTCCTGTCAGCAGAGGGTCCTCGGTTCTCTCAGGGCTTCTACCCTGGGCCAGCATTTTCTCCCCAGCATGTGTCCCAGACCAGTTTGCTTGCTTGGTGGATCTTGCTGGTGAGGGAAGGGTCCCAGGCCCAGTCATCTCTTCCAGCTTGCCCAGAGAAGCCCCTTCCCCATGGGAAGATGAGGGTCCAGTCTGCAGAGGCAGCTCCTGAGCTGGGCTCCAGCCTCTTGCCCAGTTCCTGCAGCTGCTGTCAGAGCTCTGCTTTGTAGCTCTCTGCCCCGCCCCGACCCCCGATGTACTCTTCCAAGACCCTGGCCTGTGGCTTTAGCCTTCCAGCCTCAGCTTCCCTCGTAAGTGCCTTCTGTGTCCACCCCCATACCCGGGCCCTGAGGACCCAGACCCAGGGTGTGAAACATACATTCTGGCTGGGCAGGGCTGGGGTTCTGCAGATCTGCCCTCTGCTGTGGGCCAAGTGGCATCTTGAGCCTGTGGACCCCCTCCCTGGGTGCTGTCTGTCCACCGTGTTCCAGGAGCCCCAACCCCTCCTTGGTCCAGGATGCTGACTGGGCTTTCTGTGTCTACCCAGGCACCCAGCCAGTGCCACCCAGCCTGTTTAACCAGCCCCTGGCCTTGGCGGCTCCCATCCCTGCCTCCACCCTCTGACTGAGCTTTGCATGTTCCACTAACCTGGGCTGGCAGCCAGTAGAGGTGCCAGGCAGAACACTAACCTGACCATGGGCAGGGCCCTTTGGCGTCTGCCCCTCAATAAAATCAATTCCAACCTTCCTATGGGTTTTGCCTTGTTTTTGGTGCTAGTCTCAGCCATGTGTTGGGGATGGGGCAGATACTACAGCTCCAGGCACCTCGCTCTGATCGTAGCCACTGCTTCGTGACCGTGATGGAGCCATGGGACTTGTGAAGACACCTGCCTGAGGCTGGATGGCCATGGGCAAGAAAATTCAGACAGTGGCTGGAGAGCAGAGTGGCCCTGGGCAGAGGGCATGGTCAGGGGCAGATTAGGACCACAGCGAGGTGGGCCGGCTGAGACCCACTGATGGTCCAGGTGGTGACCTGTCCCCTAGCCCAACCCTTTTGCTGGCCTGGGGTGGGCCCCTTACACCTGCATCATCATGGGCTGCTACACGTGTGTTGATCATAACAGTGAAAGGTGCCTTCCTGGGCTGGAGCAGTGGCTCAGCAGTTAACAGCACTTGCCTGGCATGAGTGAGGACCCAGATTCGAACCCCAGCACCATGTACATGATTAAGTGTCAGAGAAACAAAGGCCAGATGGAAAAATAAAATTAATTCTTTCACTCTCTTTAAAAAAAAAATCATTTAAAAAGGTGCCTTCCTCCCAAATGATGTCTAAAGTTTAACAAGAAGACCAGACTAACATGTTAGTGTGTCTTCTGTCTAGACAGACTTTATCTTGAGGGACGGGGGAGCAGTGTGACCCCGGGGTAAGCTGACTAAGGGCTATTCCAGAGGTGAGCCTCAGCAGGCAGCCTGGTAGATGCTGGAGAGCCAGGTACCACCGGCCACCCCAAGGTCTGTGCCTTGCCTCCCAGGCCCAAGTGCTTCTCAGACTAGGGCAGGAAGTTCTGGACTCAGCTGCACCAGGAGTTGACAGGTTGTGTTTATTGGGAAGACTTGTGCCGTGGGGCCAGGACAGGTACCTCCCTTCTTTGGGTGGTGGGGAGATGCAGCCCCTCACTCCTGGGGGCCTTGAGTCCTGCTCACCATGAACTTGGACTCTGACCACATCTTGGCATCGGGATCATCCTGCCAGATGACAGCTGCCTTGCCTGCTGGCGGAGTGGAACGGGAACTCCTAGGGCATGTTATGGTGAGATGAGCCAGGCCTGCCTGGAGAGGGTAGCATTGTCAGTCCCGTGGTTGGCCCTTTTCTCCCTGTGGCTCCTCAGGTAGGGAGCAGGGTGCCAATGCACCTGCCAACAGCATTTTGGCCAATGCTTCAGGAGCTTGCCACCCATGAGAGTTGGGGAGCCACTGTTGTGAGCGATGTGCTGCCTGCAGACATCCACAGGCCCTCAGCCTCCGTTCAGATGCGGTCCCTCTGACGGCCCTTCCAGCCGTACTGACCTCCCCTTTCAGTCTGCGTGCAAGCTCATTTCAACACTCACCACCAGGCAGCCAGACGTGTCCACTCCAAGTCCCCTTTAAGGGGCATGCTTCCCAGGACAACACCAGGCCCCCTTTCACCCAGAGACAGAGCCTGAGGTGGCCCTAGCTTGTGTGAGCACCACCAGGGGGCTGTGAGGAAGGTGGCAATAGTGCCTTCTCAGCTGGAGCCAGCTTGACCCACTGTGCTCAGAGGTGTTGCACCCCG
This sequence comes from Aplodontia rufa, assembly GCA_004027875.1. NCBI lineage: Eukaryota > Metazoa > Chordata > Mammalia > Rodentia > Aplodontiidae > Aplodontia > Aplodontia rufa. The sequence continues at coordinate 13,865 of PVKS010005329.1, read as the reverse complement.
GAGGCCGCCCTGTCCAGAGACGAATCAGGGCCACCATCTGCCACAGCAGTCAGCTGTTGGCTGCAGGCTGCCTCTCGGGACATACAGGTGACCCCCCCAGGCATCTCTGGATGAGGCAGCTCTTGTCAGCCAAGGGCAGTGCTCTGGAAGAAGGTGCAGGCAAGAGCCCAGCAGCTGCTGCTTTCAGTGACAGTTCCATGGGTGCAGTGGTGTGATGGGCCTGGGCAGCCTCTGTATGTCTTCTCACGTGCATATTGGAAGTCACAAAGAAAAGGAAATGCCTGGGTGCAAGTGAAGCATGCTTCAGAGGGGCCAGTGCCTCCCCAAGGAGGCTTCTGATCCAGGAGGCCAAAGCCTTGGGTTCTAACAGATCCTCAGGAGCAGCAAGCGAGGACTTGGACCTGGATGAGCCTCTGCTTGTGACAGCACTCAGGGAAATGGAGACTCCCAACCACTGGCATGTGGGCATAGGAAGCTCCAGTGTCTTCTACTGGCCATTTATAATCTCAGTTGGGCCCAGCGTTGTCCTGGGAAGAACTCCTTAGAGGAGATTGGAGTCAGGGTGCCCACTGGCTGCCTGACAATAAATTCATCTCTGGGGGCATACCCCCGCATGGTCTGAAGAGCACTATGCAGAGAAATTTTTTAAGAGAGGAAGAGAGAGAAAGAGAGGGAGAGAATCAATTTTATTTTTCATCTGGTTTTTGTTTCTCTGACAGTTATGTTATGTACATGGTGCTGGGACTTGAATCTGGGTCCTCGTGCATGCCACACAAGTGCTCCAACAACTGAGCCACCACTCCAGCCCTGTGCAGAGAAATTAAGCCAGATTGGATTTGTCCTCGCTTCTGGGATGAACCCCTTTAACTGTGTCTGGAGGTCTTATCTCACAGGATTCCAGAGGTAAAATCTGGGCTTTCAAATATGACCTCACAATCCAGAATTATAGGAGACATGAAAATCACCATGAATTTGGTGTAAACAGAAGCAGAATTAGAACTGCACGGGTTTGGTGCATTGCAAGTATAGAATACGTAGTAGGTAGCCAGGTGTAGTGGTGCATGCCTGTAATCCCAGGGGCTCGGGAGCCTCAGGCAGGAGGATCATGAATTCAAAGCCAACCATAGAAATTCTGTGTGGCCCTAAGGAACCTAGAGAGATCCTATTGCAAAATTTTTAAAAAGGGCTGGAGGTGTGACTCAGTGGTAAAGCACCCCTGGGTTCAATCTCTGGTACCAAAAAAACCAAAAAAAACCCAAAAAACAAAAAAACGTGTAGTAAGTAAGTATATAAGAAATAAAGAGAATTTAGAATCTGAAAAGTCCAAAAGAAACCAAGAAGATTTATAAAGGTATTGAATACAACTTCCAAAAGCAGAACATACATTGACAGTATTCAAACTCAACGGGAAGGCAGGCATGGTTGCACACACCGGTAATCTCAGCTATTTTGGCGGATGAAGCAGGAGGATTCCCAGAGTTTATTCCCTGGTACCAAACAAAAAGCAAGCAAGCAAACAAACAAAAAAATACCAAAAGGGTCTTGAGCGGTGGCTTAGCAGTTACAGCGCTTGCCTGGCATGCACAGGGACATGGGTTTGAACGCCAGCACCACATACACAACAAAATGTTGAAGCAATGAAAGCCACATGAAAAACTAAAATTGATTTTTTTCTCTCACTGTCCTTCCTCTCTTAAAAATTTAATAAATTTGCAGAAAAACAAAGAGCAAAAAAAAATTTTTTTTTTTGAGAGGGACAGTGAGAGAGAATCAATTTGTTTTAGTTTTTCAAGTGGCCTTCGTCACTCCGACACTTCATTGAGTATATGGTGCTGGGGTTTGAACCGTGTCCCTGTGCATGCCAGGCAAACACTGTAACCGTGGAGCCACTGTCCTAGTCCCAAAGAACAAATCTGAAAGCAGCCAGAGAGAAGACACATTGCCTGCTAATGGATGACTTCCCTTCAGCAAACATGGCAGCTTCTCACGGCGTGTTCTGTGCACTGGGAGCTGGGCCTTAGCCGGGAACTTTTGGAGACCCAGAATTTTAAGGCTCACTGGACCCACTAAATGGGAATCTCTGGAGATGCGGTCTTGCAGCGTTCTCCAAGCTGGCCTCCACTCCCAGATTTGAGCATCCTCCCCAGCAGCTGCGATTGTGGGTACATCTCCACACGTGGGTAGATCTGGGCTTTACCAAGATCCCACATTAATATTTTAAAACAAACTTTCTTTTTTCAGTAGTGGGGATTGAAGCCAGAGCCTAGCACTTGCTAGGCAAGCTCTCCATTGCTGAGCCAGCCCTAAAATGAACTTTCTGTTCAGAATTAAGGGTCTGAAAAGGCGTTTCTCTAAGGACGACTAATGGTGGCCAGGAAGCACATGAAAAGATATTACTGGAGCTGAGGATGGAGCCCCAGCGTTCAGGGATGCCTGGCCTGTGCCCTACCACCAAGTTACACAAGCCCCCAGCCCAGATGTGATTGGTTATACGCCCCAGTTTAGATGATGCTTAAACAAGTGGAGGACAATTTTTCACAGCTTTGGAGGCTGTGAAGTCCAAGGGCACAGTGCTGGCATGTCCCTTTCTGGTGAGGACCTGTTTTGTCAATAGGGTCTTCTTGTGGCAGCATCTTCATGTGACAGAAGGGGCTGGGACTAAGGACTACTGCTCTCTCATGTGGAAGGGAAAAAAGAGTTCAGCTATCTCCAACCTTTCCTAAGATCACTGACCCCCATCATCTCCTCCTGAAGTCCCTCCTCTCACATTGCTGCACTGGGGAGTGACCCTCATCACTGTAGAGGGACACAGCATTGGAACCATCACATTCCAGTAGGAACACAAATCAGAGCCACAGGGAGATGCCACTGCACACCCACTAGGATGGCTTTAGTAAAAAAGACAATCACTGGTGTTAGGATGCGGGGAGACTGGACTCTCCTACGTTGCTGATGAAAATGTTAGGTGGTGAAGTTGCTTTGGAAAATGTTCTGGCCACTCCTCAAAGCAAACACGTCACCACCTGACCCAGCGGTACCACGCCTGGGTGTGTGTACCCAAGAGAAACGGAGCCGACGACCAGACAACACACAAGGATGTTGCTGAGCAAAAGCGTCAGCCACAAAAGGACGGACACTGGATTTCACAAGGGACCTAGAGGAGTCAGACACACCAAGTCGAATGCCGGTGGCCGGGACCTGCAGGGAGAGTAAAGCACTGTTGTTTAGTGGCTGTGGAGCTGGAGTTCTGGAGACAGACGCGGTGACGGTCACACAACGTGAATGCGCTCAATGCCTCAGAACCGTGCACCTGGACATGGTTAGTTGGGCTCAGTGCCCACAGCTCAGCGCTACAGCACTTACCCAGCCTGTGCAAGGCCCTGGGATCTTGGGTTTCATCCTCACAACAACTAAATAAATAAATAAAAATGGTTGAAGTGGTACATTTTATGTATATTCAACAATTAAACAATATTATTCAATTTAGAGGATTTTTAAATTTTTTATTTTTTACTTTTTATCTTTTTACTTCTATCTTTTACTTTTACTCTATTTACTTCTATCTTTTTAAAGATAGAAGGACAGTGAGTGAGAGGAGAGAGACAGAGAGAATCAATTTTTATTGAGTTTTTCACGTGGCTTTCGTTGCTCTGACACTTAGTTGTGTACGTGGTGCTGGGGTTTGAACCCATGTACTTGCATGTGCCAGGCAAGCGCTGTAACTGCTTAGCTATGGCTCCAGCCCGTTTTGCATAGATTTTAGCCAAGACTGGTGCTTATGTTGCCAGTGATGTGGAACCAAGGGATACCGAGGCAAGCATAGTAGACGGATTTTATTTTATAGAAAGTAAAGCATAGGGAAAAGAGCAGACTTCCCCCAGAGTGGAGGAAAGGGACAGAGCCCTAGAGGGTTTTTTTATTTTTAAGAGTGAGAGAATCAATTTTATTTTTTCATCTGGTTTTGTTTCTCCAACACCAGTTGTGAATGAGGTGCTGGGGTTTGAACCCAGGTCCTTGCACATGCCAGGCAAGTGCCGTAACGACTGGGCCACTGCTCCATCCTCAAAGGTTTTTTATGGGGGGCGTATACTGGGGATTAAACCCAGGGACAGTGTTTAGTCAGCCTTTTCATTGCTGTGACTAAAAGACCTGACAAGAGCTATTTTAGGAGGAAAAGTGTTTGGGGGCTCACGGCTTCAGAGGTCTTAGTCCATAGAAGGGCCGGTTTCATTCCTTGGAGCTCAAGGTGAGACTGAACATCATGGCAGAAGGCAGGGCTTGAGGGAAGAGACTCCAACAGATACAAAATGTATACCCAAAGGCACGTCCCCAACGAACCACCTCCTGCAGCCACGCCCTACCAGCCTGCAATTAGCAGTTAATCCATATCAGGGGATCCGCTCCGACAGCCCAAGCATTGCTCCTCAGCTTTCGGGTACTGTCACACATGAGCTTTAGGAGACCCTCACATTCAAACCGTGACAGGCACTTTACACTAAGCTACATCCTCAGCCCTGCTTATTTTTGGAGACAAGGTCTCACTAAATTGCTGAGAATCTTGTTAAATTGTCAAGGCTAGGCTCAAATTTGTGATCTTCCTGCTTCAGTTTCCCGTCTGTGGGATTATAGATGTGTGCCACCAAGCCCAGCTCAATTTGGAGGTTTAAAATGATGGAATTAGGAACTGGAGTGGTGGCTCAGTGGTTATGGCGCTTGCCTTACATCTGGGAGTCCATGAGTTTGAACCCCAGCACCACCTACACAACAAAGTGTTGACGCAACGAAGGAAACATGAAAACTAAATAAAACTGATTCTCTCTTTCTCTCTCACCGTCCCTCACTCTCAAAAAAAAAAAAAATGATGGAATTAGTGGCTCAGTGGTTATGGTGCTTGCCTGGCATGCGCAAGGACCTGGGTTCAAGCCCCAGCACCACGTACACAACTAAATGTCAGAGCAACGAAAATCAGATGAAAAACGAAATAAAATTGATTCTCTCTCTCCTCTACCCCTGGGGAAAAAAAAAGCCACGGTGGAATTTATTTCCATTTCTGTTTGAAACAGAATAACTAGGACCAAATTTGCCCTGTTGAAAAAAATGGAAGGGTCAGATTTTGTATAAGGCAAGAGTTCTTTTTTTTTTTTTTTTTTTTTTTTTTAAAGAGAGAGGGACAGTGAGAGAGACAGAGAAAGAGAGAAACAACTTTTTTGAGTTTTTCACATGGCCTTAGTTGCTCCAACACTCAGCTGTATACGTGGTGCTGGGGTTTGAACCCAGGTCCTCGTGCTTGCCAGGCAAGCGCTGAAACCGCTGAGCCACCGCTCCAGCCCCAAGGCAAGAGTTCTTGAGACATGGGACGGTGGCACTGAAGGACAGCCATCCCTCAGCCGTGATGAGCCCAACACTTGTCTAGCTTGCTGCCCTGGGTCGGTGTCCCTGCCTGGGCACAGGGAGTGCAGCCTGGTGCATGCCCACAGACTCGCCACGCTGGCACAGAGCTGGGAGTCCAGGGAGGCAGAGAGCACCAGGATTCACAGGACAGGAAATGCATAGAGAGAAGGGGACAGGACAGTGTGACGGCCCTCAGGGGTCAGCTGGGGCCTTAGCACTGTGTAAAGGATCCACCCAAGGCCCAGGAAGTAACATGCAAAAGTATCAGAGGATGAGTGGGAAGAGGCCGCTGGGCCAAGATACTGCCAGTTCTGGCCCGCCAGAGTGGGAGGTCTCCTGAGTCACCAGCACCAGGGAGGTGCTCCTGAAGTCTTGCACTGGTAGTGGGGGAAATTAGCCCTGCCTAGAAAAGCTTAAAAGCAAAACCAGAAAAGACCACACTGTTACTAAGCAACTTACCTGCTTCCCCAAACAAACTTCAAACATATTTATAGAAAGCCAGGCATGGTAGGGCACATCTGTAATCCCAGCTACTCAGGAGGCTGATGCAGGAGGATCACAAATTTGAGGCCAACCTCAGAAATTTAGCAAGGCCATATCTCAAAATTAAAAAAAAAAATTTAAAGGGCTGGGTTGTAGGTCAATAGTAGAGCACTTGCCTCACATGTACAAGGCCCTGTGTTTGCTTCTCAGCACTGAAAAACTTTTTTTAAAAAACAGAGCCTGATGGGGCTGGAGCAGTGGCTCAGCAATTATGTGCTTGCCCAGCATGTGCAAGTACACAGGTTCAAACCCCAGCACCACAATGTCTCGGAGCAACGAAAGCCACATGAAAAGCTAAAATTGATTCTCTCTCTTTCTCACTGTCCCACCCTCTTAAAAAAAGAAAGAGAGAGAGAGAGAGAGACTGACAAGAGGATTGCAAATTCAAGGCTAGCTGAAGCTAGCCTTGAAATAACAAATAAAATAAAAAATAAAAAGGGCTGGGGATGTGGCTCAGTGGTAAAGCACCTTGGGTTTAACCCCTAGAACAACCAAAAAAAAAACACAAACAAACAAACAAAAAATTGGTGTCTGTAGATCTGTGGGTTGACATCTAAGCCTTTATTCTGTTGCATTGGTCTAGGGGTCCGTTTTTATGCCAATAACCACTCTGTTTTTGTTACTACAGCTTTACAGTATTTTTATTTTTGGGGTGTCAGGGACTGAACCCAGGGGTGCTTTACCACTGAGCCACATTCCAGGTCCTTTTTAAATTTTATTTTGATACAGGATCTCAGTTGCTTAGGGCCTTGTTAAGTTGCTGGGGCTGGCTTTGAACTTTCAATCCTCCTGAGTAGTTGGAATTACAGGTGTGCACCACCTTGCCCAACGGCAGTACTTTTTTATGTTTGTTTTTAAGACAGGGACAGTGAGAGAGAAAATTAATTTTATTTAGTTTTTCATGTGGCTTTTGTTGCTCTAACACCTGATTGTATACGTGGTGCCCGGATTCAAATCCACATCCTCATGCATGCCAGGCAAGCGCCATAACCGCCAAGCGGACGCTCCAGCCCCTGCGGTATGTTTTAAAGTCAGTGCAATGCCTCCTGTTTGTTTTTTGCTGAAGATTGCTCTGGTATTAATATCAGACAATGAGACTTTAAAGACTAAGGATAAAGAGTATTATTTCATAATTGTAAAGCAGTCGATTCACCAAGACCAAATGTTTACATACCCGAATCAGTGCTTCAAAATACAGAAATCAAAAAGTAATATCACTGCAATGAGACAGACAAAACCACAAAGATTTCCACACCCCTCCTTCAGTAGCCAATAGAGCAGATAACAAAGTCGGTCGGAACAGTCTGCATCGATTATTATGCAATCTTGCTCTGTATTTGTAGAACACTCCACCCAGTTCAAGCGCACACAGAATGTTGGCTAAGCTGGGCCATATTCTAGGCCATAAAAGACGTCTTTAAAAGATTCAGGTCATAGGGGCTGGAGCGATGGCTCAATGGTTACGGCGACTGCCTAGCATGCACAACTACGAGAGTTCAAACCCCAGCACCACGTATACAATGAAGTCTCAGAGCAACGAAATCCATGTGAAAAACTAAATAAAAATTGATTCTCTCTGTCTCTCTCTCACTGTCCCCTTTCTTAAAAAAACAAACAAAAAAACCGAAAAAACAAAAAGATTCAGGTCATAAAATGCCTTGTCTGACACAGCTAAATTAAATTAGAAACCAATACAAAAAATCTGGAACGCCCCCAAGTGTTTGGAAACTAGATAGAAGGCTTCTGAATAGTTCATGCATCAAGGAAAAAACAAAAAAGGAAATTGGAGAGAACTTCAAGCTGAATGAAAATGAAACAACATTTCAAAGTTAGAGAGGCAGCCAAGGCAGTGCTTAGACTTCAACACCTGTGCCATTACGGAAGAAAAACCTCCAAGCAACAAGAAAAACCTCCAAGCAACAGCCTCAGCCTCACCTTAAGAAACTGAAAAAAGATTAAAAAAAAAAAATAAAGAAACTGAAAAAAGAAGAAACTCAAATGAAGAAATCACAGACACGAGAGCAGGAATCATGAAATAGGGAACAGAAAACCAATGGGAAAAATAATGAAACACAGATAATTTTGAGGGGCTGGAGCAGTGGCTCAGCGGTCACGGTGCTTGCCTGGCATGTGCCAGGATGCAGTTTCAAACCCCAGCGCCACGTACACAAGGAAGAGTTGTAGCAATGAAAACCACGTGACAAACTAAGCAAAACTGATACTTTCTTTCTGTCCCTCTCTAAAGAAAGATAGTGTGAGACAACATGGGTAACTCTAACCAACTGATCAGCAAAAAAAAAAGAAAAAACAGAGAGATACATTACCATATTGGGGATGAGAATGGTAACATTGCTTTGTATTCTTCAGATCTTCAGAGATAAAGACATCTGGGCGTGATGATGCATGCCGTCATCCCAGCAGCTCAGGAGGCTGGGCAAGAGGATCACAAATTCCAGGCCAGCCTGAACAAATTAGAACCTGTCTCAAAATTAAAAAAGGGCTGGGGATGTGGCTCAGTAGTAAAGTGCCCCTGGGTTAGATCCTGGAATAAAAATAAAGAGGGAATATTAAGAACTTCTGTGCCAATACATTTAAAAACCTAGGTGAAAGGGTTAGATTTCTGGAAAGACATTTCAAAACTACCCAAAGGGAAACAGGTAACCTGTGTTATCTGTGTCTGTGAAAGTTGAATCTGTAGCTTAAAACCTTCCCGCAAAACAAGCTGCAGGCCCAGATGGCTTCCCTGGGGGAAATCTACCTTTTAAGGAAAAATAAGGTCAGTTCTATACACATGCCAGGAAACTGAAGAGAGGAACTTCCTTAACCAGATAAAGGGCAGCTTGAAAAACCTATAGCTGACATCATGTTTAATGGTGCAAGACCAAATCCTTTCCCCCAAATTAAGGGGAACAGCACTGTACTGGATGTGGCAAAAAAGAAAAGTAGGGAATAAAAGAAAACCATTTATCAATGGCATGATTGCTTATGTAGAAAAATCAGATAGTGTCTATAAAATAGCTACTAGAACTATTGCATTTAGCAAGATTGTGGGAGTTGAGGTTAAAATATAAAAATTATACTTTTATATTCTAATGATGAGCAGTCAAACAAATTTAAAGTATCTCAAAATAGCATCAAAAATATAAAGTACTGGGGCTGCAGCATTGGCTCAGTGGTTATAGTACTTGTCTGGCAGGCACAAGGACCCAGGTTCAAACCCCATCACCACATACACAACTGAGGGTCAGAGAAACAAAAAGCAGATGAAAATAAAATTGATAAATTGATAAATTACTTAGGAATAATTCTGATAAAAGATGTGCAAGACCCAAACCCTGAAAACTAACAAAGTATTGAGAAGAGAAAGCAGAGCCCCATATCAGTGGGAACAGGGATGTTCTGCATGGGCGGCAGACTTGACACTGTTGGGACACACTGTGCTCACTCCAAATGGAACTTAGGTCCAGTGCCACGCTCTCAAAATCCCACAGGCTTTTCTTTTTTGGGGGGCGGGGGAGAATAGAAATAGGCAAGCTGGTTTTTAAATTAACATCGAAAGACAAAGGACCAAGAACAGCCAAACAAACGGGAAGAAAAAGTTAGGGACCTTACAGCATCTGACTTGGAGACTTACTATAAATCTATAGCAATCAAGACAGTGTGGAGTGGACATCAGCACAGAGAAACAGGCCAGCAGAATTCAGTACGGCGGGCGGGATGTTCTCATCCTGAAAGGGGACATGCAACATGCAGAAAAGGAGGCAGAGAATCTGAGGGAAATAAAGGTGTGGGGGAGGCCAGGGGGCCTATGCTGTGCAGGACAGAGGCACCTGCCTCTGAGCCACACGCCTTTGGTTCACAAGGAAAGAAGGCAGGTGGTCCAACTGAAGGTCACTGCAAGTGTGTTGCGGCTTCTCGCCAGACGCTCTGCTGATTCCCTGCACCCAGGGAGGCCACTGTCTGCCCTAGGTGAGCCTGCAGGTGCTGTCAGGTGACTCCTGGGAGCAGCCCCCTGGGCCTGGCCTTTGCATCAGGGCCAGGTGAGCTTTAGCTCCACCTTCAGGAGAAACGACGACGGTTCCCAGCATCTCCCCCTTTTTTGTCAAGTTGAACCACTGTGGCTACCTTGGAAGGTTAATGCTTGTGCAGAGCGTTTAGTCCGATTCGGCAGATGCAGGAGACAAGTTGGCTGCAATCCGTGGTCGGCTGTGTTCACAGGTAGCTTACCTTGATGAGGTGAATCTTCCGCCACGTCAAGTCTTCTTTACTCGGCCCAGAGGATTAGTTTTGCCTCACTGATCCACTGGGTCTCCCGGAGTGGATGGTTCACCTGAGGCCTTTGTATCCGGTCGGTCCCAGTGTCACACGACAGTGCCAACATTTAACACATTTACCAGGACTCCAAGGAGGAGCTGTTTCAGATTCTGGGAAAATACAAGCAAATCCTCTCCCAAGTTATCAGTGGGTCTGGACCCTGCCATTTCCGTGCTTCACGTGTTTTCTAATGAGCAAGAGGAGTGACCTGTTCACAGCAGGTGAAGAAATTTGGGGAAAGCCTAGGGGGAGAAAAGGCCTCAGAATCCCCTTTGTCTTTTGAGCTCTAAATTGAGCCTTTGATGAGCTGGGTCCACCATGGCTTGACCTTGAGGGTCGTATGGAATCCCTGAACTGTGTAAAATACCTCAAATAGAACAGATCTGTAAAAGCTTTACTAGTCGAAGTGGGAACATTACCAGTTTTACTATGTTGAGGAAGACCTAATAGTGCAAAAGTTTCTAAACAGGGATTTCTGACATGGTGAACCATTTCCCTGCTTAAGCAGGGGCCCCGCTACAGGAGAGCACAAGTCCACTGTAACACAAACCAACAGTAACTGACTTACAGTTGCCAAGCATGATTAGGTTTGAGGCCTCTAGAATTTACTCCGTGAACAGTTACTTGTAGCACAAGATCTAACAATGTCCTGAGCTAAAGAACGAGGGAGAAACTGTCTGAGGAAGCATAGCTGTTGGTGGATGCGCAGGCCCACGCGAGCCTGGAGCCTCTTCATGAGCAGACGCTAGAAGCCGATCAGCTGCCCAAGTGCGCGTGTGTAGTGGTCCAGGAAAAGAAGTGTGAGATCACAGATGAGTGACAAAAATGGTGTAGTGCGTTGATGGATGATGTGTCCTAGAAGACAACTGGAAGACAACTGGGAAGGTCCTTCATCAGTCAATTCTTTTAATTTAGCAGTTTCCAAGTTTGAAATTAATCGCCTACATCTGACAGTCAAACTATGTCACAAGGCTGAGCAGCTAAAATTAGAACCTGTAGGACAGCAAATTTGTGCAGAGGTGTAAGAATCTGTATCATTTTAGTATAACATAAGGACCTTTAATTCCTGCTTTTCTGTTAAAGGATCCAGTAAGTCTGTTAATGCATCTTGAATAGGCTGAGGTCTCGTGACTTAGGGAGAATATAAGCAGTTTCTTGTAGGAGTTTTATTATTTTTAGGTGGATGATTTTAATTCCAGTCTAGCAGTTAAAACTATTTGCCGAGGTGAGGGGAACGGAAACAAGATTTCCTGTTGGAATTTATCTAAAGGGACCTGCATAACATGGGGACCTTCTCTTACTGATTGTCACAAAGGACGATATCCCTGAACAATTGTTGTAGCCAGAAGATCCACATAGACAAGTGCCGTTCACTTCTTGGTTAATGCGATAAACCCATTCAACTATACTAAATTGGGGTTGTTGTTGAACCAGAACTGTGGTTGGGGAGACAACTGTAGGTAACACTGTCAATATAATAGGATCAATCAATAATAATAACCAAGGTTGCTTAATTTCTTCTTCCTCTAATTCCTGAAATGCTTCAGATGATAATATATGAGGATAATGTAAGATCTGGCTCATCTTTTAGGATTTTAAAGAGATGGGTCAATTGATGTGTAGTAATATCCAAATAAGCATGAAACCAATTGATAGGGCCTAATAATTTTTGGAAATCATTGAGAGTTATCAATCGCTTCATAGCTATAATTTTTGGGAATGAATTGTACGATTCTCTACTAATGTTCCTCAATATTGAAATGGTGGGGGTTTTGTACCTTCTCCGGTGCTGCAACCAAGTTTTCCTATTAAGGCATTTCTCATATCAAGTAGCATTTCAAAAACTTGTTGCTCATCTGGGGCTGAAAGTAAGATATCATTCATATAATGTCTAATATATGCTTTTAGAAAATTTTGTCTAACTGGAGTTAAAGCTTGAGCCACAAATTTGACACATAAACTATTTTTCATTCCCTGGGTTAAAACTTTCCATTGATACAATTTCATAGGTGCATTGTTACTTAATGCTAACACAGCAAATGCAAATTTACATTTGTCTGGTGGTGCCAATAATGCAGCAAAAAGCAATCTTTTAGTTCAGTTACTACCACAGCATAATCTAAAGGAACAGCTGCAGGAGCCGGCTTGGAAAGTTCCCATACTGTACATGGTTTGATTGACTTCCCTGAGATCATGTAATAACCTCCAGTTGCCTGATGTTTTGAACAGTGACAATAGGCTATTAGTTTCTTCCACATGACCTGCTTATAACTGCTAAAGCACCAACTCATGTGTGTGATTAAGTTTCTCCCTAGTTAGGGGTCACTGATCTACACAGACTGGATCATCAGAAATCCATTTTATAGGATCTGCATGGATCAGTGGAGACTCCTCAAGGACCCATCAAAAATCCTGGTGAGATATTATACCATCTTTTTAACTGGCAAAGTGGTACAATCTTTTATCCCCCCCCCTTTTGTCTTTGAGAGAGAGAGAGAGAGAATGAGAATAAGTTTTATTCATTTTTCCATCTGCCCTTCATTTCTCTGACAGCTGCATATGTGGTGCTGGGGTTCAAACCTGCATCCTTGCACATGCCAGGTGAGCCCTCCAACTGCTTAGCCACTGCTCCAGCCCTCCTGGTTGTTTACTATATAATTTAATTTATTTTCGACAACCCAATTTATCTTTTAATTTCCAACCAAAAGAATCTGGTGAAGACTGCATGGCATATGCAAGCATTTGCAGTTAATTTAAGTCACGTAAGAGAAAGGCAATCTCATCCCCACAATGTTATAGGGATATTTGCTATATAAAGTTTAAAGTGTCCTGTCTTGAATGGTAGAAAATCATTGCCTGCTACACCTTGGACAGGGGTAGAATATAAAAAGAACTCAAAAAATCTATATACCAAAAACACACACAAACAATCCAATCAATAAATGAGCTATGGAATTAAACACATTTCTCAGAGGAATTTCAAAAAGCCAATAAATATGAGAAAATGTTCTATATCACTAGCAATCAGAGAAATGCAAATCAAAACTGCATTGAGATTCCACCTCACTCCAGTCTGAGTGGCAAAAATGAAGACTACGAACAATAATAGATGTTGGAGGAGTTGTGGGGAGAAAGGAACATGAAAATACTGCTGGTGGGACTGCAAACTTGTATAGCCACTCTGGAAAGCAGTGTGGCGGCTCCTCAAAAAACTAGGATGACCCAGCCATCCTACTCCTGGGTATTTCCACAGAAGAGCTAGAATCAGCATACTACAGAGACACAGCTACGTCTATGTTTATAGCAGCTCAATTTACAATAGCTGAACTATGGAACCAACCCAGATGCCCCCTGCTGGGTGAATGAATCCTAAAACTGTGATATTATACATATATATACTTGTGTATGTATATACACATACATACGTATTGGAGTTCTGCTCTGCTATTAGAGGAATATCATGGCATTTGCAGCTAAATGGATGGAAATGGAAAAAATCCTGCTGTGTGAAACATCCCAAACACAGAGACTTAAGGGACAAATGTTTTCTCGTATGTGGAAGCTAGAGAAAAACCTAAGATAGGATGACAGTAGCTAAGTTGAATTAATAAACCCGC